>JAYMFT010277917.1:0-10533 GCA_038088735.1 Panulirus argus | reverse complement strand
TGTTCTCTAAAAAAAAACTCTTCCCTCTTTTCTATTCTCTCTCTCTCTCTCTCTCTCTCTCTCTCTCCCCAGAGGCTACTCTCCAACACCCCCATGGATAAAAAATCTCCCCAGCACTTACCACCCTCTTGCTCCAGGCAGCCGGAACACCCTTCGTAAATAATGATGATAATAATAATTACCATAAATCAAAAAGTATATAAATAAAAATGTGAATAAACAAATATATAAGAAATAAATATACAAATAAAAAAAAAAGGGCTATTATATCACAATCAAATCCCTACCGAAGAAGGAGGGGGGGGGGGGCCGCATATCATGCAGCAGCTGCTTCTCCTCCTCCTCCTTCGTCAGGCGTATCCTCATCCTTGCAGCCACTTCAGGAGAGCACCCAGGCTCGACCCCGGCAGCTCACACTCGTCGTCTCACAGTCATTAAACGTATTCATGGTCTCCTCAAAAGGTTCGTTCCCCGATACGAAGACCCCACTCTCACACACCCCCCCTCCCCCGGGAGGGTTCCCTAAGCTCATAATGTCACTCAAAGGCTCCCACGACTGCGTCTCCATGGAGCCCAGATCTGGGCCTCTATGCAAATTATTTTTATGCCCAAATATACGTGACGTGTCGCGAGTCACCCAACGGAGTAAAAGGTGCTATACGAGACCTGGGGGAAGGCGATTTACTCGAGGAGGGACGAATACCCCACCCCCCAAGCGGTTTACGGTAAACCAAAGGACACGGATCTACTGTTTACCCCCGAGGTAAACCCTAAAGTAAACTCCCCCCCCCCTCCCCCCGTGGTTTACCCTTCCTTACTACTTCGTAATAATCCCAGGTCTTCTGTTCTCACGTGCACCTCCAAAAGCCAGCGGAGGTAATTCGCCTCATATCCTCCGTATAATCAAAAGTAAATCCACGTGTTTACGCAACCTGGGCACGTGAAGCGTCCGGGAGTAAACCACGGGAAGGTCTGTGGGGCCTGGATGTGGATAAGGGAGCTTTGGTCTGGGTGCATGACACACGAACGGCTAGAGAATGGATGTGAGGATCAGATGTGGCCCTTTTTTTTTTTTTCCCTTCGTAAGCGTCCTTAGCGCTGCCTCGTTAACGCGGGAAACGGCGACCCTGAGATAAATCCCAGTTTCAACTCTGGCTCCAACTCTAAATCTGATTTCTAAATCTCTCGTGTCTGGAGATAAATCATCCCCCCCCCCCACCCTCCCACACCGACCGTGGTATACCCAGAGGTAAACTCCACCCTCATGCGTACTCTACACCCGTCTCAGGATATACTAAATCCCTCGAGGACCTTCAAATAAACAGAGAAATCCCCCCCCCTCTCCCGTCCCCCCTAACCTGATAAATCCCCTTTTAGAGCAAACAAATCCTGGGATTTCCCCCATGAAGTGCCTTCTCCACCTCCCCCCACCCTCCCCTGGGCACACCCTGCCGAGAGGGAGGGGATTTGACCAAACCACGTAGCAACAACTCGTCAATCCGAGCTGGGTCGAGAGATTAAGAGCACAGAGTGGGGTAAATTTAATCTCTTTTTTTTTTCCCTCGCAATGCGCGAGCCTGATGTGTGTGTGTGTGTGCGCAAAGCGCTACTAACCATCGCCACCACCATCGCCCCCCGTATATCACAACTGGTGAGGGCATCTCTTCTATACGGACGCATCGACTGTACCACGCCCTCGGGAAGAAATAACACCCTCCCCCTTCCACCCCCTGAAAAAAAAAAAATCAAAACGAGACATAAAACCTATATAACAACACGAATCAAAGTTGTGACGTAAAACTCCAAATGAAGAGAGTTCGCAAGGAGAGAGAGAGAATCGGCTGCACCACCAAGCCCCGGCGGGGCCACCAGCACCTCCCAACCTGGTATATCCCTCCTCCTCCTCCCCCACCCCCCCCCGAGGGGCCGTTCAGGACATCACTGCACGTGAGCACTGTTGAAGGAAAGAGCAAGGAGATAGTAATATTATATGGTGCAAGATTCCACTCGAACACCCTACGACAGGCAAGCGGTGAGTCACTCCAAACCCACACACACACACACACACAACACACAGAGAAAAAAAAAAATGCTAGAAAACTCCGGTCTCTAATACCACACGGAAACCGCTCTCTACCCATCCCGTTTTTTTTTTTTTTTAAGTTTTATAACATAAAACCTCAAGTCACGTACGTGAAAATTCTCGCCCGGTTTAAATAGAACAAAAAATTATCGCTCCTTCACATCTGATGGACGGACAAAATAACACCAGCTAATACATATCACGCATTACGGACGAAGAGATAAAACTGTGCGTGAATCCAAGGGGCGTGAGTTTTGCAATATAAACCAGAGAGAGCCACGCACAAACCGGAGCAATCCACGAATAAACCAGGGAGTCACGCACGAACCAGAGCAAGTCACGCACAAACGGACCGAGCGAGTCACGAATAAACCCGGGCGTCGCGTATAAACCGGAACAAGTCACGCGTAAACCGGACCTCAACTCGCTCAAAAAACCAGGGGCAAGACACGGACGAAACAGGATCGAGTCACGAATAAAAAATACGATCCAGCGACGAAAAACGCCGTATCTATCAATTCACGAATAAACCGGAACAAGCAGCGACTAAACCAATCAAGCCGCACATGTAAACCGGAGCCGAACACGTGCATAAACCACGACAAACTCACCTGCAGACAATGTCGAGTTCCAAGACGAGATGCTAGTCGCCAAAATGCACTCCCTTAAAACCATCCCCTTGTCTCTGAGACGTGGAAGACTACAGAGGAGCAACAATAAACCTTAAAACGTGAAAAAAAAAAAACAGCGTCGACTCCCTGGGTTTATCAAGTAAATCTTACGAGGAGATAAACCAGAGCAGGTCGGGCGGGGGAGCGAAATAAAACACAACGAGACCTTAATTAAAACATTTCTAACTTTAAAATTCTTTCGGCGCAGCGTTTCACGTGGTGGTCCGATTGTGAGCAAGAGAGAGAGAGAGAGAGAGAGAGAGAGAGAGAGAGAGAGAGAGAGAGACTCCAAGAAATATGTTAAACACACTTTCAATAGGCCAGTAAGGGAGGTAGTTACACTCTCTCTCTTTCTCTCTCTCTCAATGCGGTATGCGTCATGTGCCACTTACCTTCCTTCCTCCCCTCCCCCCCCCCCCGGTTTCATGGCACCATTTCGAGGTGGGTCACCCTCACCACTAACATGGTTTAGCCACTTCTTCCCACCCCCCCCTCACCATTTCCTCTCCTCCACCAAAGGCCCCCTTCCCTTCACCATCCCCCTCCATCAACGGTCTTTCCCCTCCCCTCCCCTTCCTTCCCTCCACCATCCCCCTCCATCAAAGGTCTTTCAACTCCCCTTCCTTCCTTCCCTCCACCATCCCCCTCCATCAACTGCCCAAACCCACTTCCCTCATCAACCACTCAAATACCACAGCAACATATGTATACATCCAATCTCCAACGTACACCACCAAAACCGACTTCAACGGTGAGTTCCCTCTCTCCCTCCCTCCCTCCCTCACTCCTTCCCCACCACTCCCAACACACACAAACCCCCACCTCAAACACGCACAAAAACTGTCCACTGGCAGAGACTGTACCTCCGGGAAGCTGAGGAGAATAAAAATGTTTTAACATGCGAGTCGCTTCCTCTTCCTCCTCCACCGCCGCCACAACCACCACCACCACCACCACCTCCGCCGCCGCCCTGGGCGGTCCAAGACAATTCCTTCGGAATGCTCAAGAATTTTTACGACGCCCAAAACGATTCTTTCTGATTCCAACTCCCGCGGCGGTATAACCTGTGAAGAGGCGTTTCTTCACATGCTGACTTTCAGCGGGCGTAACTCGTGTGAAATCAGCCCCCTTCAAATGCTAACCTCTGGAGGTATAACACGTGATATCAGCCCCCTTCAAATGCTAACTTCTGGAGGTATAACGCGTGAAATCAGCCCCCTTCAAATGCTAACCTCTGGAGGTATAACGCGTGAAATCAGCCCCCTTCAAATGCTAACTTCTGGAGGTATAACACGTCAAATCACCACTTCAAATACCATCTTCAGGAGGTATAACATGTGAAATCACCCCTCCAAATGCTGACTTCTGGAGGTATAACACGTCAAATTAACCCCCCCCCCCCTTCAAATACTACCTGACGATGACACAACACGTGAAATCGTCCCTTCAGTTCCTACATACTGCTGGAGTAACCCCGAGACGCGACCCCCCAACCCCCTTCCCGCCATCCCTACGTAATCCTACGCCTCGTGGGGCGTTGACGTTCCGAGACATCAAATGCCCTGGAAAGCCGGCGAAAAATCGTGCATAATTAACCGTAATAACGTCCCAGAGCGTTGGTGTGTGTGTGTGTGTGTGTAGAGAGAGAGAGAGAGAGAGAGAGAGAGAGAGAGAGAGAGAGAGAGAGAGATTTCCTACTGCAACTCCCAGACTCTCACGTGTTCTGCTGTGAGGAATAACCACTCAGTCCGGCGGGGATTCTCTTCAACTGAGCAGTTCCAACCGAAAACGGCTCCCTGAACTCAAGAAACCATTCACTCCTTCTTCTTCTTCTTCTTCTTCTTCTTCTTTCTTCTTCTTCTTCTTCTTCGAGGCCGAGGGAGGTAAGGTGCTGGAGGTTCCACACGAACCTTCAGAGGTCCCAATCCAAAGGTGTTTTTTTTTTTCTGCCATTCTTCACGTCTTGTGTGTACGCTTCGTACCTGGGTCGGGTCTTCCCCCCTCCCCCGAAAAAAAAAAATTTAATTTCCCATCGACAAAAGAAGGGGGAATCGGGCACCAGTCGGCATCGGCGCGCCCGAACCCTACCTCGGAGGCGACTGACAAATCGCTACTCACAATCGATAACCAATCATGGAGTCACTCTCCAGCCGTATGTGGGGAGGAGGAGGAGGAGGAGGAGGAGGAGGAGGAGGAGGAGGAGGAGGAGGAGGAGGCCAAACGACCCTTGGAGACTGCAGGGGTAACCCCGCGCGCCCGTGACCGATGTGGCAACGCTAAGGCAACTCCATAAATGGATGTAGTTGGATATATTCCTCTGTGTGTGTGTGTGTGTGTGTGTGTGTGTGTGTGTGTGTTGCCTCTCTAACAACCTGTCCCTACCTTACGGGGGTGAGGGAGCAAGTTCTTACACCAGTGGGTCTCCATCTCAACTATCATACGACCTCTTGAATGTAAGAGTTATGTTGTCTGGAATCGACTGCGTGTCCTCAAGTCATTTTATTCCATTCATCCACCACCTCCTCCTCCTCCTCTTGTACTATAAAAGCACTTGTGCCTGGTAAGTAGTCCTCCGGGCTGGGCCCACAGGCTTTGGTCGACTGGGGTCGTTGGGTCGACCAGGCTGTTGGAAGAAGCCTGCAGTCCTCAGGCCCACATAGCCCTCCCCATCACAACAGCCTGGCTGGTCTGGTGCACTTTGTAGGTACTTGTACACTGCACTCTGAGGGACTTCCCCATCGAGCATCCCACGCTGTTTCTGATGGCAGATGGCGAGGTGTTGTCCAGGAGTCTTGGGCCCCGGGATGTTTGAGGTGTTCTCTCCTATTGTGCGTGTGACACCTAAGGATTCCCTAGGCAGTATTTTAGCAAAGTCTTCCACGCCCGTCGTGCCAGTAGGATGTTATTCCCGGACGTAAGTTGGGAGCCACAACTTCTAGGATATTACCGTGTACAGATGATGACATACACCTTTCCCCACCTGCGTTCCAGGGAGTGCGGCCTCAGAGATTTCAGCCGATCCCGCTGATAATGTGGAGCTGTGAAAGATCTCCGACCACTTTCTAACTCCGCATGGGCGTACTCTCCAAAGGCCCCTCTCGAAACACTTGAGTTTAGAGGTACTGATATCAGCTGTGTTTGTGTACACTAGGGCGATCACGTTTAGGAGGAAGTCTGTTGGAGTCACTTGTGTTTGATGTGGTTTTTGACCCGCTTAAATACCGATTCATATTGCCTTTCTTGAATCCCACTCACCTCCTGGCGGTCGTCCGCCAAAAATATACCTTCTGATGTTGTTGTTTGTGGCAGTGGATTTGTGCTTTACATATGAGGAAAAAAATATAATTTTGGGTTATTTCATTAATGTTTTTTCCTTCTTCCTTTTTCCTGTGTTTCGCACGACATTTTTAGTTGATGGTCTGTGTCCAATGATTCGACTTCCTCGGCTTTTGTTTCCACTGCTGGGCGAGCTGTGACCTCTCTTTATCAGAAGTTCTGCAACTCTCTTTCTCGCCTCCTGTACAAAAGTGCTCGTCTCTCTCGTTCTGACCTACGCCTTCTGCGTGCTTTCATCTCGCCCGTATGTGCCTGGTGCGTGTCTGGGGTACCAGAAGGGGGGTCGAGTCATGTCACACATTCCTCCTCTGGCTTGGTACTCGGAAGGATTTCCCACTGTGTCCCGGCAGACATCTCACTGATCAAATCCTGCCAATTTTATCAGTTTGATGTCAAAATGGAAACTACAAAAAACAATTACAAAACAACGACGGTGTTTCGTGAGTTCTGACCGGGCGTTTCAGCATCCAAGCTCGTTCTTGTTTCAACTGTGCTGAGATCAAAGTATTGGGTGTCTTGAGACGGTAAACCAGTTTTCCTTACTGGAGCCAGTGTTTCACGAACGTACGCCAGGATTTCTCGAACTTATAACAGAGTTTAACGAACTTACGCCAAGGTTTTCACGAACTTACACCAGGGTTTTCAAGAACTTACGCCAGGGTTTCACGAATTTACGCCAGAAATTCGGAAACTTCGCCCCCCCCCAAAAAAAAAAAAGCCAAACTTATTAAGAGGGAGTTTCACAAATTAGGGCCAAAGTTTCACTAACTGATGCCAGGGTTTCCCTAACTCGTACCAGTTTCATTAACTAGCGTCAGCGTCATTACGACGGTGGAACGACGAAAAGATATGCAAACAAAATTCAGATAAATTCCACGTTCATATAAAGAAAGTCATTGCATGACCGTGAATGTTAAATCAGCTGGCCCCTACAGCTGTCTCTTCTTAACAGTTCCCTTGTACTGAATCACACATTCCACGCACTTTTCAAAAATCACTTGTCTTCACCTGAATGTGACGGTAAAGTACAGTTCTCAGGCCTCCTCCTCCTCCTCCTCCTCCACGGCTCAGTCTGTGACCAGGCTCCTCCGGGTCAGGGCCTGGTCCACAAGGCTGTTGGAGGATGCAGGTCCGTGTTTCGACCTCAAGAGGGAGATGACTGATCTTCTCACTCGCACGTCAAACATTCTGAAGATTTCATTAGCAAATTTTGAGGTTTAAACTTCCACGATATCAAAATCCTCTGTCTTGATGTAGTTCCGCTTTTCACCAAAGACCCAGGAGATGCAACCTGGATATAGAGTCTAGTACCAAGTGGAAGAAGGTGTTTAAATTTTTTGGGGGGTTTTCCTTCGGGTTGGGTGGCTTCCGTCTGCCCATTCCATCCTGTCTGTCTGTCGTTCCATTAAGAGATTATCCTCGTACGCACGTTAACCACCACTAAGGCCTTCCATTATTTCCCCATGTGCGTGTATTGCGAAATCCTTCACGCGTCTATGTTTAAATAAACACATTCTTTATTTTTTCCCCCTTTTTCTTTTAAGAGCTTTTAATCTCACACAGTAACCCATGTTGTTCCTTTACTGAACACCCGCTGCTGTTGTACTGTTGAACAGATTTCGAAATCGTTCTCCGAACGCCAAGAATTCCCTCCTGGACGTTGTGAGGCGAGTTGGTGACGCCGGCGGCACAAGTTTCCAGTCCCGGAGGATGACTGGAGCGCTCTGGAACAGTGTGTCATTAGCGGCGTTTCTTCCCTCGCTCCAAAGTCCCGACGGAAGTTGGTTTGTTGGTGAAAGATTTCCATCTTCGACAACTCACTCTAATTGTTAAAAGAGCTGGTTTGTTAGCACCTTCCAGTATTTTCTCTATGCACTAACCGTAAGGGGGAGGGGGGGGAGGTGACATTCTAACATCACCACCCTTCAAGGCGGGCCCAGAGACCTTTCATAGCCAATACTGATGAGGCAAAGGAACTGAATTACTGGGAACGGCTGAAATCTCTGAGGCTATACTCCCTGGAGCGCACGCAGACGGGAGAGTATATCATCATCTATACCCTAGATAAAAAATCCTGGAAGGTATAGTTTCCAACTTACACTCGGAAATAACATCCTACTGGCACGACAAGCCTGATAGACTGTGTAAAAAACACTACCTCTGAAACCCAAAGGTGCGATACGCACAGAGAGAGAGAGAAGGAACACCTACAACATCCGGGGCCCAAGACTCCTGGACAACACCTGGCCATCTGCCATCAGAAACAGCGTGGGATGCTCGATAGGGAAGTCCCTTAGAGTGCACTGGACAGTTACCTACAGAGAGTACCAGACCAGCCAGGCTGTGAGGGGGGGGGGGATGCTATGTGGGCCTGAGGACTGCGGGCAGCTTACAACAGCCTGGTCGACCCAACGACCCAATCCAGCATCAGCCTGGGCCCCCGAAGACCTTACCAGGTATTCACCTGGCTGGTTGGCTGGTAGGTTAACACCTTCAGTGCACATTCCCGTTACACCGACTGTAAGGGCACAGAATCCATTACGGGCTGGTTGGTTAACACCTTCAGGTACCTCACCCTTACCCTAACTGAAGGGGCGTGGCACCCATTATGGGCCGGGACAGCACGCATACCTTATAGAGATAAAAGCGAGAGGTAGATCCATCGACGAAATAACCAGGACAGACCCGAAGTGGGTCTGATACACCGCTCATGACATCAAACCCCAAGTAAATATATAAAGTAATGAGGATGTAACACAGTAAAAATGTCATGATATGAATATTACCCAAAAGGTAATAAGCTGCGAGAATCTGTGTGTGTGTGTGTGTGTGTGTGTGTGTGTGTGTGTGTGTGTGAGAGAGAGAGAGAGAGAGAGAGAGGCAGGCTTTTGGGAGTCGAAACAGCCTCTAGCCTTTTGCCAGAGTCCCGCATTACGAGAATTGGTGAGGGGGAAACACAACGTCTGCAGCGTGAGTTCAGAATGCTTTTCGAGTACATATGGGCAAGGAGATATTCAGGAAGCTGTTCGTACCCGGTATTGGTCCAAAGCTAAAATACGTTCCTATGTACGGTCACCGCAACAAAAGAAGCACAAAGAAACCATAGAGAACGTACAGAGGGTTAGCAACAGAGAGTTTTCCCCAAAAAACATCAAGACAGCTGAATCAAATGGAAAGGATATGAGGCCTCGAACGTGCCCACCAAGGATGAGTAAAGGGGTGACCAGACCACGACCTTTCACTTTTCAAACACAGCATTCAGTCGACAGTGAACTGTTCTTCGAGGGACGAGAGGACGGAACAGAGCCAGGGGCCGTAAAATAAATTTATGCAAAAGAAAAAAAATTAAGAGAAGGGTCTAAAGAAGTCCCTTCATAGCACAAGAATGCCGGATGAACTGAATGATGGAAGCAGTGGAAAAAAAAAGAAAAAAAGGACAGAGAGGTTTAAGAAGTAGTATGATAGTAGAGAATGTTCATGAGCCTGTGGTGTGTGTGTGTGTGTGTGTGTGTGGGGGGGGGGGGCAGCCCCACAAGAGCAAAATCTCCCTCCCCGTACGATACAAAAACCCGGTAATTACAGGCAGCGCACGTGGCAGGTTACAGAGGTGAGTTGTGGGCAACATGGATTCAATACAGGCAACAGGGAGTGCACATATTTCATGAGGCCATGTACCATAACCACTCGAGATCTCAGACGTATATCTCCCACATGATCATCTAAAAGATGTTGAATTATAGTTATCATGATAATCATCTTTAATATCATCACTTTTAACATCATTCTCATTATTTTTCTCCTTCGTCAGAATCTTGAACTAACGACAGGACCTTACCGACTGGCAGACGCCGCTGCCGGAAAGACTGAGCGCATTCTCTCAACTCGCCCGAAATCCGACCTGATTAACGATGAATCTGATGAGCAATGATTTTCCGGTCAGCAGGCCTGGCCTGGCCTGGCCGGGGAGGTCGGTCGACCAACGAATACTGACTGACCTCCTGGCAAGCTAACTAGCTCCAACTTGCCCCAAGTCAGGCAGGACCGGGACCGAAGGGTGGTGGGGGGACCTCCTCCTCCGACTCCCCGTCCTCCTCCTGAAGGCGGGCTCCCTGAGCTGATATGGCCTCGTCCAATATATCACAACTCCCGAGTCCACCACCACCACCCTACCCCACCCCACTCCACTCCTTCCCCCGCCCCTACCTCCCTCCCTCCTTCCTTCCCCAACTCAACCAGCCAGTCCATCCAACTTCCCCAACCAAGGTTAGGAGGTGGGGGGGGGGGGGAGAACTGGTCGAACTTCCCCAATAATGATCTGAGGACAACCTGCGACGACCCAACCCCCCCCAACAAACACCTCCCCTTCCTCCTCCCCTCTCCCTCTACTCTCTCTCTCTCTCTCTCTTCTCTCTCTCTCTCTCTTTCTCTCTCTCCCTCCATCAA
>JAYMFT010277906.1:0-10533 GCA_038088735.1 Panulirus argus | reverse complement strand
GAGAGAGAGAGAGAGAGAGAGAGAGAGAGAGAGAGAGAGAGAGAGAGAGAGAGAGAGAGAGAGACCCATCCAGATACTGTTAAAGGCCTGATTACCGAGGGGGTTGTGGGGTGAAGAGGGGTGGGGGGCGATCTCCTCCTCCTGACAGCCATTGACGCGGGGCTAATGAATTCTTCCCCAGCCTCCTGTCCTCTGCTAATGGTGCCGTGGGGGAGGGGGAGGGGGAAGTTGGAGGGGGGTGGCTCCTCCTCCTGCTAGATATTGCTATCTCGGTTATCTTATGGGAGGGGGAGAGAGAGAGAGAGAGTTTACTTTACAGGGTTCCCCATAATCGCACACTCTTCATCCTACTCACAAAGTCCCTTTCCCTACCCCACAATGCCTCCTCTCCCCACTCACAAAGACCCTTCTCCCTACTAACACATTTTCCTCCCCCCAGTCATACAGTCCCTCTCTACACTCGCACAGTTCCTCCTCCTCCTTTCCCCATTCACATATCTCCCTCACCAACTCACACACTCCCTCCTCTCCCTTTCCCCGCTCACACATGCCCCCATACCTGCTCAGGTAGTCACCCTTCCCCCTTCTGACACCTGGGTGACGGGTATTGGCATTTCTGTTGACCAGTTTGTAGCACTGACGAGCGAGAGGGAGGAGGGAGGGAGGGAGGGAGGAAGGAAGGCTGGAAAAGCCCCATCCGTCCGTCCCAGCAGAGCTGGAAGTCCAATTCGTCCCTTCCATCACAGTTGGTACAGATTCATTCGTCGTCTCCATCACACCTGGAACAGTCTCATTCCTCCGTCCCATCATAGCTAGAATGTCCCCATCAAGCCGTCCTTCCCATCACGGCAGAAGGCCCCTTCCCCCACCATCCATCCATCCCATCACAGGAGAATCATACCCAATCCATCCGTCCCATCACAGATGGAACAGGAGCATACATCCCTCCCATCATAGCTGGAACGGTACCACCAATCCTGCCAATGATAGCTGTAACAGACCAACCATCCCACTAGCTTCCCATACAGAATCATTTAATCGCATTTTATCACATTCTATTTCATTTTCTTTAACATGAAAAAAAAAAGAAAAAGGTATAAACAAATGGCGAATGTTCTTTTGTTACTCGGTGAGAGAAGTTATAAATAAAACTTTACACTAGAGCCTGTAAATGTGTCAGACATTTTACACTAACTTGTGAAGGCTGCATCAGGATCTGTCTTGGTGATCGTTGTTGCTTTGTGTGTTACAGATTTATTTTTGGGTCTGTATAATATTTCTCTGATACATTCATCCGTCTATCTAATCAATTACCCATTCATCCACTTAAAGCGTTTGTCACTATACCAATCTGTTTATCGAATCGACTACATTTCGATATAAATCACTTAAGAAAATGCTTATTATGTATTGATTTACTTTAGTTTTAGGGGTTTTTCTTCCCCTATTTTGGGAACGCTTTATATTAGAGTTTACTCTAATGTTAAGCTTTATTGTTTCACTGCGTACTTACGTGACTCATTTCATCATGTTCGTTTTTGTTCCTTTTTTGGAATTTTTCTTATACGATGTATTCTCGACAACAGGCACCTCTTTCTTTCAATGTTCTACATATATTGGTTAAGTTTAGGAAATTTGACCGTCTGGAACGTACTGGTTCATATGTTTCCACTCACTTCTGCTCTGAATGTCTTACTGAAGCTTTTCCAAGCTACGTCCATTCCCTTTCTATTTACGGTCTCATCGATAAGTTCTCCTTTTCAAAAGCAATACGATGATAATCAACATAAGCCATGTGTAAATCAGCACTAGGATCCCGATTCCTCTATCAAGGAATAAAGTATTGAAACTGAACTGTTTATTTTCAGGGCTTCCGAGATGACCGTCATTACAAACTCAACTGTGATCTGTCGGTGATCACTCGTTAGAAACATTTCTGCAGTTAAAAAAGGAAAAAACGTTACAGACGAAGCATACATTCGTAGCGATAACTCAAATCCAATCTGTTCATTTCGCAAGTAGGTTTCTCAAGATATAAAGCCCACCTCCGGGTGTACCATACATAGATACCGATATGTTTAATTCTCCCATGTCTACAGAGCTCTCTCTTTCTGCATAAGAGTCTCTTGCCTTACGCTCTCGTTGTTATCTATATAGAACAGGAATTCAATATGCTATACTACCATTTGGCAGATGTCCTCATCATGATATGGCCTTCTGTTATCTATCTTTCGCATGGATTCCCATACGAATATAATTAGAGATACAATGGAGATAGATACAATTACACAACCCGTATCAAAGTTTGCACCACCGTAATCGCGTCCTTAGGGAGGCAAGGCCGGCAGACAGATAGACACGCAGACAAACACAGTGCATTTGCATAGCGGCCCGATGCCCCTGGCTGCCGTGCTTTGAACAGAGCCCAGTGGTAATCTGTTTATCTCTGGGAGACGGACGAAGATAATGGCTTTGTCTGCCTCTGTTTGTGTGTAGGATCTAAGCGGTTATGCTTGTGTATACATGGATATGTGTGTGTGTGTGTGTGTGTGTGTGTGTGAAGGTGTGAGTGTGTGTGTGTGCGATTACCAGTTGTGTGTTGAAGGGAGAGAGTTTTACACTCGTGTTGCCCCGTCTCGAAGCCTTGCATACAAGTACCATGTCATTACTCCTACGTATGTACACACACTCACACACACACACACACACACACACACACACGACGAACTTACAAAAGCGTCACGCATCCTGTCTGTACTCGCTGGAAACATACAATGTGTATATATCTCAACCACGTAATATACATATGATATCCGATGTAACTATACCCTATGACTGAAACCTCATGCTATCTGTGTGTTAGATTTATGTAACTCCACAAACCACGCAACTCTAGTACATAGGACTATATCTCTACACCTCAAAATGCATCTCCGACCCACATCTGCGCTGGAGCCTCTCAAGACGCTAACAACTTCTGACGAAGCCATAAGCCCGTGCGTGGTACCACCTATGCCACTGACACAGCCTTTAACCCAATGATGCCTCCACTCACGTGACTTCGCCTACTCTCACAGTTCTTTAGTCCCCCCCACCCCTCTCCTCCTCCCTCTCCACTCTCCTCTCCTTGTTCCTCCACACAGTTACTCATGATGCAGTAAGTCATGAGGTGGTTATGCATCTGTTATTCTGTTAGTCTTACTTTACTATAAATCGGTATGTCAATCAGACCTTTTCCATACATATCACATGTAACTGATTACTTGTCATTAATTAAATGTATATGTAAGATTCGAGTTGGTTAAAGTATTTGTATTGCGATTATCTTTCGTAAATCTCGTGATATATCTAAATTACTGAAGTTTACGAGAGATAACCTTGCTATAACTTCTGTACTTAGCTTGAGTATTAAATTAAATTACAAGTTTATGATTAAAGACGATTATTTAGTCACATGCTTGATAATTACACCGAATTAGAGAGTTGCAGCAAGAATGTATAACTATTATGTTACACAATGTATTAAAGATGAATACCTGTGTGGAGGGGCAAACGACGGAGGTGAAAATGAAATATATATCATGTGAACAAAAATAATTCATTGTGAGTTAAAGTCGTCTCCGCTAGGTGATCAGCCCATCTGGATTCTACTTCATTTGTAATTTCATTTTCTATTGCTCCTTTCCTTCTAATCTATCCCATGGGACAAATATTCTTAAGCCTGACTAACATTGATAACAACACTTCAATATGTAAAGTGAGTGATATAATCTAATATTAACGTAACAGTCAGCGAAGCTTCCTCGCGTGTTCCTGATTTAATACTAATGCATATAACTCTCCCTCACAACAGTTTACTCCAAGTCACTCCCAGGTTTACAGGGTTTACACCAAGTTCCACAAAGTATATTTATTTCAAGGTACACTTATTTCCTCACAGACATATCAAATTTAACTCCAGTGCATACCAACTTCAACTTCCAGGTACTCTCCGTATACTAAACCTTTATCCACTAACCCCCAGGTATACCAGGTTTACATTTAGTTATTCCCAAAGCTTACATCCAGTTCCTTCCGGGTATACAAAATTTACTTTCTGTCATACCAAATCCCAGTCACTTCCATTTACACCGAGTTTACTCCCAGTTTGCACCCAGAGATTACCAAGTTTACTCCCAATTTACACTCGCAGGTACACCAAGTTTACTCTAGGTAAGCCGTCTTCCAGATTTAACTCACTCGTGCGATGCTATTGTGACTGAGAGCAATAACACAGGCCTACAGACGGCTAGAGGCTTTCCCTACATCCCATGCACGACCCAATATGACCCGGAGCTTCCCAGGTCACAAGGTCGGATGTCCCGCGGTCGCCGACGGGGGTGTTACGATCGCTAATGTCTGGCATAAATCAGATGATCACTCGCATGCATATTAATTAGCCGGGCCATCATAGCTAATCGATTAGGTGCGACGATCATGAATATTACAGAGCGGATGGACGCGAGGGGGGAGGGGGAGAGAGAGAGATGGGGGGAGAGGGGACAAGGGGAGGAGAGTTCGTGGGTGGGGAGGAGGGTTATTAGTACGTGGGAGAGGGGAGGCAGTGTGTAGCGGAAGGAGGAGCGGTGAGAAATGCGTAAACGCACGGGCGTAGTTGGTTTGAGGGAGTCTAGATGGAAGTGAGGAAGAGAGGAAGGTGTGGCGCGGGGGCGAAATGGGGTAATTGGGTCCAGGAGGAGAGACTGAGGGCGTCGCCCGCGAGTCGGTTAAAAAAGACCTAAAAGCTTAGTGGATAAGAGGATGAATGATAGAGAGGGCGCTGGCTGGCTGGAGTCAATGGGTGAAAGGAACGAGAGAGCCAAAGCGGCCGAGAGAAAATGAAAGAACCATGGTGGTTGAGTAGGGGTTAGAAGGACTCACTAAAACTCACGAAGCTAAACTGGTGAAAGAACGAAGCTGTTTCTGTTGGCGAAGGGGGGGGTTGGGGGAGGAAGGGACTTAATACTACCCCACCAAGAGGGCAAGAAGATGAAAGAAAACGAAGTTGGTTCGGGAAAGAAGAAGCTCCTCCCTCACTTACGGGGTTAGAGGACTTATGAGCCGTACGAGGCCACAGGGCCGAAGAAAATGAGGGGCGGTTTGTGTTGTGTTGAGGTTGGGGGTTGGGGGCTGGTGCGCAAGAAGGTTTTGGCAGCTAAAGCAGTACAGCCGTCAGGGGTTAGGGAGAGTGAGCGCGTCTGATGATTATCCTTAACCGCTTGATTACACCAACTGCCTTTTCTCTTTTTCATTTTTAGATTCAACAAGTTTCCACCCCACCTTTCTCTCTCTCTCTCTCTCTCTCTCTCTCTCTCTCTCTCTCTCTCTCTCTCTCCTTCGGACGTAATATCCTCGTCCCTCGAGGACGCGTCCTAATCGAGTTCGCTCAGCTACCCTAGGGTTGGGTGGGTGGGTGGGTGGGAGGGGTGCCACCACATGGCCACCTCGGGCCAGACGATATGACCAAGACTAAAGGCCAAACTTTCTTGATGACGCGCGAGACGAAATGTCGGACTGGGGGAGAGGAGGGAGGAAGAGGGGAGGGGGGGAGAGATAGGGGAGGAGGGAGGGAGAGGGGAGGGGAGGAGATAGGGGAGGAGGTAGGGAGAGAGATGGAGGGGGAAGAGGAATGAAGAATGGGGAAGAAGAAGGGAAGGTCCTAATGAGGTCATAGAGCTCACGAGTCAAGGCGTTGATGAGTCGTGTTGCGTTCATGAGATGGGGAAGTAGGGGGTGCCCTGTGATGAGTCGACGTTTGGTGAGTAAGCGGGGTGAATCAGAGATCATGGGAGCAAAGATGAACTTTCCTATTTTTTCTTATTCATCTCATACTATTGATGGTCCGGAACGTTGATGAGTCAAGGCTTTTGAGCACTGATGACTGATGAGTCAAGTTGTAATCTATGGCTCCTGACAACTGATGAGTCAGGGTTTATGAAGTCGTAGAAGCGATGATTGATGCCTTGAAATATAGATGAATCGGAACAGGAGCATTGATGAGCTGGAACATTGATAAAAGGAACTGAAAGCCCTGAAGGAGAGGGGAGTTGATGAGCAAGAGCCACCGACCTCGTCTCACTGATAACCTCATAACTCTTACCTCACTGCCTCATGGCGCTGACGCCTTCTGATGAGTTCTTCGCATACTTGGCATTGGTGATGAACACTAAGTCCTTTCCGATGGCTTTAACGGTCTCTGATGATGATGATGTGTTACTCCTCATGATTCCAACAGCCAAGGAATTCCCCCTCATACGTTACGTAGGTATATTTACTCATATTTACAAAATTATGCGTATCGAATACATCTGCATACTCATTAACATTCCGTGTAGTTAAAGATTCATCAGTAATGCGGTAAAAGTGTAATTGAAATACATTGGCTGTATAACCATACACCAGAAACGATCACAGCAACATACACATAGAAACATCCCTAGGTGTATTCCCTATGAATTCATACTCACACACACACACACACTACAAATACATTTCTCCCTCTGCCAAACTTAATGATACATGCTGTCAACTCATCCTCAACAACATTCAATCAGTTACAAGTCTGTATACACCCTCAAACATGCATACATATTTCTGTGTCAATGTTTTATGCTGTCATACAACCATGAGGATAAATAGGATCAAATACATAAAACATACAGGGACTGCGAGTGTATGTAATACTCCAGACCAGTTAGACAAACATGCTTTGAATATTGATGGCCGTGCAATGAACAAGCTCACGTGACGGAAAACAAATTTATGTACCCCAAAATGCAGACCTGATACAGCTGTATCCTTACTGTAGTTGGGCATCATTTAGGTAATCTTCAATGTTGAAATTTTTGTAGTCAAGTAATATTCTCATATGTTATCAGTTTGCTTTATATTGTTCCTAATATTTGTGTTTTACAATTCTATTTTTTGAGATGAGCTTCGCAATGGCTTCTTTTATTAACCACCAACGATAAGAGGTGTTCAGAGGTGACATTTAAATGGATAACTGGTATTTATTGGCTTAATAAATCTCTTTGATTAATTATCTATTTTTCTGTCTGTTTTCCCTTTGTGTTTGAGGGCCCATAAATTTACCTATGTATAAAGATATATATATACATGTATTCATTCATAATGGTTTATGACTATACAGTCTCGGGACCTCTCCTCTACGTCCAAGACTGCGCTACGATCAGTAGCAGAGAAATAATAGACTCCTTTGGAGTGAGAAATTCTTCGAAGAGATAATACACCTTTCGTCTACTGGAAATGATACAAATTCGCCAAGGGTGATCCCCCCCCCCCTTTCCTTCCCTCCTCAATTGCTGGCGTGGTCCGGTAACACCTACTCACACATACGTACATATATATATAAATACATACTTTCAAATTCAAACCATCATACTCCATCCTCAGAATATACAAACACGCAATGTATATCGAGTTTATACAACATCATAATGAGATGAATATCAGTCATACATACACAACGACAATACATACATATACACCCATAACAATAACATACATGCGTATGTATTAATACCCCAGCCAGACCAGCTAAATAACATGTTCTGAATATTAATGTACCTGCAATGAACTGACACCTGGGGAAAAAAAAAAATGCCCACAATGTGAAATTAAACGCATCCGAATTTTTCCCCATGGTAATATACTGTTTGTGCTGAATGGACTTAATCATTTTTTTTTTTTTTTCGCACGAAGGGAGAGAGAAAAAGCCGTGCTAAACACAGAGGCTGCAGGGCTATCAAATGAATTATATAGTATTCCCAAATCATGATAAACCTGAACTGAGAGGATTTGACAAAAGGCTTAAATATGGAATCCCGGATCATTAATTAGAGACTCTGGAACCTGTTCTATTATTACGCATTCAGAGGATCACAAAGTGGGGGGGAAAAAAAAGAGAGAGAGAAAATCGAAAAAAAAGAAAGTCTTTCTGAAAACATTTCGTCCATTTTCTTGATATTGTGGATTTATATATTCCTATGATTATTATCGGTACCGTACTCCACTTGAATGTTCTTACGACGCTTGTTACAACGCGAGTGAAAAGTCGCCTTCGGCGAAGTTGTATCATCTAAGTACAGCCTCTTTTCGAAGAGCTCCAGAGGAGTCCATCCCTTCCCTGCTCCTGACTGTAGTGCAGCCTTGGGGCTACCCCTGAAGAAGGTGTCCTGAGATTATATATTACGAAATGATAATATTCCTAAGATGAGAAGTAAAGACCAGTAGTCTTTTTTTGCTATGTGTCTCCTGCATGTGGATGAAGCTAGATAAGGAGGGTTGGGGCTGAGGAATTTGAAGTTATCCTTTCCTGTATTATCACTTTCGAAAGGCAGAGACAAAGTACAGAGCCAGGTGAGAATTTTTCCTCAAAGACTAACTCTTTTTTCTCCTTCTGACACTGTCTTACTAACGCGGGAAAGGCGAATAAGTTGAAGAATACACAGGTGGCTGTATATATGATCAGGTAGATAAAGATAAAGATAGGCATAGATAGATATACGGGTATAAAGATAGATGGGCACATACATAGGCAGATAGACAGAAGAACAGATCTGGTTGAAAGAAATGATCATAGCATTTTGTCAGTTCCAAAACAATATACGAGAGTGATGCCTTTGTCTAGTAAGACACATGGATAACTTATGTTGCAATGATGCAACTCAAAATTAATCATTTTTCATGAGCTGAAAACGCCTTCGGTAATTCTTATGAGCATCACCAAATGACTTGGAATATTCGTATTCTCCCCTTTATTCTTAGCCTCGAGTATTGACAGCCAAAAATCTTTGTCTGAAGTTCGAGCGTAAGTCATGAAATATAAATGCCCGGCGAGGCCAACTCCGCCATTAACCACGAGACGCTGACAGCTCAAGATTAAGCCTTTCTGTGATGTCTGTTTCTCTCCTGCGCCACTAAAGCACCGGGGCTCTTAACCTCTGCACGTCTATCCTAACACCTGCCACATGCGTCCTCCTTTGAGAGACTAAGCCAGGTACCCATTCTATCAGCCGACTCTTAGGGAAGGATGAACAGATGGGGTTATCTGTGGACCGGCTGATGCGACAAGGATTCAGACTTACGTCGAGTCGATCCCTTTATAGCTTTAAAGCCCCTTTTTTGATATCTCTTTTAAAGCCTGGTGGATTCAGTGAGGACTTTTAAGTCCTTACCGGAAACCCATCGTGACTACAAAAGAAGAAAAAAGTAAGAGAGAACTATCGCAAACACTACCATCAACTAGAGTGAACTGTTGGGTACCACAATTGTAAACTGTATGACAACAATCGTACATCATTATAAGATCAGTAACACACCTTTCAATGCTATCTGTAGCTAAATATTGCTAAAAAAAAAAAAGGGGGCAGAATTACGCCATCAAATCCTCAATAGCTAATTAAAAAAATACATATAAATATATATTAACATCATTTGAACGTTGTGCTCAACATACACGTCGCAAGAGCTTCCACCGGAAAGGTCATTAACAGCACCAAAACACAGCGGTAATTACTTTCATTATTTTCGTCACAACTAATTGCACGTATATCATCGCTTTATACCTCAAATGGAACAGCAGGTGGGCAGTTTAACTCAGATAAACTTGCAACTAGTGTGACGCTTTATTAGATATATATATATATATCCCACCCTAGCTGATGGCTGGTCGACTTGATTATATAGTGACGGGAATGTAATGCATCAAAAAAAAAAAAAAGGTATTTCATAATAGTGGAGAGGGGAAAAAAAGTGAGCAGTTTTAAAATGGATCATTAAGGCAGTTTAGAATGGAGGACGGTGCTATAAGGTTTCGAGAAGGATTTGGCATTCAAATAAGGGCAGCTCAAGGTTCGGATAACAGTTTAGAACTCAAGTCAGGGTTCGTGGTACGGGTAAATATCCGAGGTTCAGATAAGGATTTGAGCCTCATATAAGGGTTCATGGATCAGATATGGTCTCTGGGTTCAGTGAAGGGCTTTTGCTCAGATAAGAGCTGGGGCTCACATAATGATTCGTGGTTCAGATAAAGGGTTCAGTGATGGTTTAGCTAAGGTATTAGGGTTTGAGGAAAGACTAGGGGTTCTGATTAGGGTTCAGGGTTCATATGAAGGCTCGGGGGAAAACTGTGTTGTTGTCAAAGTTGAATTATGACGATGAAGCTTCAAAATGGCTGTTCCATTATTACTGAAGCAGACGAACCATACCTTCCTGGACGACCCAATCTGCTACAGGAGACGACTCTACACAGGATACTGTGCTGCAAAAGGAGACAACGACCAGGCAGGGTCATTCTGCCACGGGAGACGACCTGATCAATTTATGCTTAGCTACAGAGAGAGAGACAACTTGAAGTGGTTATCTCGCTGAAGAGAGATACAACCTGCCTTCCGGGTCTCTCCCTCCTCTCTCTCTCTCTCTCTCTCTCTCTCTCTCTCTCTCTCTCTCTCTCTCTCTCTCTCTCTCTCTCTC
>JAYMFT010277885.1:0-10533 GCA_038088735.1 Panulirus argus | reverse complement strand
GGGGGGGGGGGAGAGGGGGAGAGAGAGAGAGAGAGAGAGAGAGAGAGAGAGAGAGAGAGAGAGAGAGAGAGAAAGAGAGTGAACGAGGCGTAGGACTCTGTCGTTTCTTCTTGCCATCAAGGGCGCCTTGAAAACGAAATGAGGTCACGAACAGGAAAAAAAAAAACAGAGAATGCGACAGCGATTAGCACTGGAGAGGAGGAGGCGAGTCACTGATTACATCTGGGTCGGAGAGGCAAGGAATCGAGCACAGGGAGGAGAGAGAATGGCAAAGAAGAACCATTTAAAAGATGTACAAGTTTCTGAAATGCCGTGTCGGGAGCGTTCCTTAGCGACATTGGCAGTAATGAGAACTTTTTATCAAACTCCGAAAGAACAAAAAAAAGGAGAGAAACGGGAAAATGATGTCTCAGTAAAGTGATACCTGATTGTCTTACACCAGCTGGTGAAAATATTCAGAAAGGAAGATACGTTCTAAGAAACGAACGAGATGATTGGAAGGGTATAGCACCGAGCTGGGCAGAACGCAGGGACTGTGGAGGAAGATTAATAAGGAGAACGTTTACCTCAGGGGAATGGATTAAGACAGATGTAATAAAATAAGGTCAGGTTCTTGTTTATTATGGGTTTCTATAGGGGTGGGTCAGGAGATGTGGCGATGACACTTTCCCAGGAGTGAGATGATCAAGGGAGAGTGTGAATGGTGACGATGGTGACTTAAAACTTGGGGGAAAAAAGAGGGAAATGGAACGGAATGAAGGTACATATATCGCTAGTCTAAAAAGTATATACTTTGGTATCACAAATGGCGCTTGTCTGAACGTACTATAACTGTACTTTGGTTACATAAATTGCGCTTGTCTGAATGCATCTGTACTATGGTATCATAAATGGCGCTTGTCTGAACATACTTTAACCGCATTTTAGTAACATAAATGACACTTGACTGAATCTACTATAACTCTACTTTGCTTAAGACAACTTTGTGCTTGTTTTAACGTAGTACTGTAAATGCGTGATGACTTTGAAAACAGGTAATGCAGACGCAGAGCACTGTATACAGTATGGACTCGTTGAAAGTCTGGTCTATACTTACTTATCCAGATTATGAGACACCAAGTACAAAACGAATTTAGTTGCCTTTAGCACACATCACCTTGTTCCCTTGACCTCTGACCCCTGACCTCTCAAACCCAACAAGATGGATGTATTTACATGCTGTATTTGTGGAACGAGTCTGGTCTATATCCAATCACCATGTCATGAGAAATCTGGTTTTAATCCCCGTGACGCACGCATAGACCGGGACAAGCCAGTGAAGCATATCATCCACCCTGCATGATAAGGTAGCTAAAAAGCCTGTCGGCTTTCCTCTGGAGGGGGCATACGCGTGTTGGATAAGAGATAAGAGGTGTCGATGGGGTGAAGGTGTGTAGAGGCAGCACTAAGCAAAGGGTACCAGGCAAGCTGGAATATCCAATCATGAATGGTTTTCACATATCACGATTGGGGAACTAGGTTTCAGAGGTGGCAATATGTCGTCCTTCGTCCAAGAATGACACTATAAGGTTAGTTAATGCGACTAACAGAATGAAGGAATGAGAGACGAATGAAGGACGTTTTTCGCCAGATAATGTTGTGATTACACTGTGTTTCGTTGGTTATAGGACGACTCTGAATACATATGTGGATTCTGGATAAATGAATACAAGAAAATGCTTAAATTAAGAAGTCTTGGTTTAACAGACGCGAGTAGAGAAAAAGGAGAAGCACTTGTTATGGGAAAGGTATAAAGAAATCCCTTCGTACACCGGCTTATGAAAAGCACAGATTAGCTAGAGTGAGGAATATGTTGTCCATGAGATTAAGGATAACCCGAAAATGCTGTATCATTTTATCAGGGACACACACACACACACACACTCGCCAAAGCCGCCACAAGCTGCCTAAACTTTCCTCGCCGGGGATATCCAAGAAGCCACGAGCGCTGAAAAGAACGTCAGGAGGATGCGACGCTAAGCTTTATAAATGGTTCTATTTTCGAGAAGCTGCTCCACTGTACGTTACCGACGGTAGCGGAGTGAACTCCCTCAGTAAGACGGATGAACCTGCTCGAGTATAGAAACTAATGGAGGAAAGACGTACGAAAAGGTGAGGGAGAAAGACATTTCTGGGCGTCATAACTGAAAGGGGGGAAGACTGATGCATCGGCAAGACTTAACGGAAACCAGAAGTCACTAAGGCAATTATCCATGAAAGTTATACGTAGAGAATTGAAAGCTTAATGCACTAAGGTTTGGAATAAGGTGAATGAAATATGAAGGGAAGAATCACAGAGAGAGAGAGAGAGAGAAGAAGGAAGATCATTCTGAACGTACAACTACGAGTCTAATGTGACCACAGCATACGTAGGTTGTATATATGCCGTAATTATATTTCTTGAGATCAAGGTATTTTGATAACTACAAGGGTTTTAATCCCCCCTAAAACACTGCTCACATATCTGGGGTGGCTCTTCCCCTACACCTTTCTTTAAACCAGAGTGGAATCAAGAGGTCTTTAACGTGTCTTCAGTTCTTCTGGCATCACCTCGCTTCGACAATTCCAGTCTATACGCCACGGTATTGCTGCTCTCTCTCTCTCTCTCTCTCTCTCTCTCTCTTTCCTAAGGCATGACTTTGGCCACTCTTCTCGTGAGTTGTTTGCATGACACCCCCAACGCCCCCAAGGGTTTGAACCCAAAACATACGTCTGGCTGCTGCTTCCCATAGTTTCCATAAGACCGACTACTCGAGGATTTACCGTTATGATATTTCCTCTTTCCTTTGAACAGTTAAACTGTAGAATTCTTCTTATCTTTTTGTCTTCCCCTTTTCTTATAACCATTCCAGCGTAAAAACATCTGGTCTAAAAAACCTGTGGAGCCTTGACTAATTAACTTCTTTTTCTCTCCCTTTATTTCGTTCACCCAAGACGGACTTGGACTGTACCCCTGTCATGTCTGTAACAATTTCAAAAACAATATCATGATAACAGATTAAGCTGCTACACCACCGTTACTACAGCACAAACATCACCTTTAAAAGATACATCACAACCATACGGATACAACACCACAGTTAAAAGCTACGCCACAAACATTATGATAGAACAGCACCGTTAACAGGAGCACCTCAGTCATAACTCTACAACACCACCGTTAAGGATACGCCACAATCGCTTTAGGAATAACAATTACCAGACACGCAACACAGTCAAAAATATATGAAACACACAAGAACTACCATAAAGACAGGACAAGAGAAGCCTCGCATACCATTCGTATGATATTCAAAAAGAAGAAAAGTACTTCTGTCCATCCAACACGGAAATGAAATGACCACCATTAACTTAGAACCTGTTGGAACGTAGGTTCTGACGAGACGCACCTTCGGCTTCACTTGTCACCCTCCCATGTCGATGTAATGTAACCACTGCATGCTCTATACTGGCTTCAATCTGACCTACATACGTACCCTTCACTCGTACTATCACTGACATAGCACTTCTAGTTATATCTAGACAATAACTATCCTATCACTAATAAAGAAAAACATTTCAAAAACCAAGCTTACGACCCCTCATTTACAAGTAAATTTTCGATCGTATTTTTCAACGTAACTAAGAAATGTTGAAGTCAAAAGCAACAAATTAGTTATTTTCAAGAAAAAAAGAATCATCATATATCTACATAGATAAACAAAGAGGATTCAACAGTTGGCGGACTGAAGAAGAGGTAATTAATGATGACAGGTTGGTCGTTTCCTCTCTTTGTAGCATAAGTGCACTTTGGCACTTCCGCTCGTGTCTGCGTACATCAAGCCAAATTTTTAATAAAAAGCAAAGCACAAACAGGTGTTCACACGACCCCACATAACCCCTCGTGTGTGTGTAATGAACCATCAAACCCCACAGAGAGCATCATCAATTTTCGACTGAAAAGTATTGGGAGGGGACGAGGAGGTGGCATATGCCTGACGATGGAACCACTGCTGCCCCCTCTTGGCCTTTCATTCCTGTGAGAGTCGGCAGGGATAGAGAGCAACCCCAGACGAACTCCTGTAAAACTCTATCCTGAACTGTGCCAATAATTCATAACGTAAATCCTAATGGAAATGACCTTTCTATCGTACGTAAACTTAAGAGGTATTCACATGCATCACAAATAAGAATATGTATATATAAGCTAGACGTATACACATATATCACAAATGAGGATGTGTATATATAAGCTAGAAGTATACATATATATCACAATAAATGATGTGTATATATAAGCTAGAAGTATAAACATATATCACAAGTAAGGATGTGTATATATATGCTAGAAGTATACCCATACATCAATGATAAGGATATGTATATATAAGGTAGAAGTATACGCATATATCACAAAAATGATATGTATATGTAAGCTAGAAGCATACACATATATCATGAATAAAAATGTCTATATATAAGCTAGAGGTACAAACATATATCACGATTAAGGATGTGTATATATGAGCTAAAAGTATACACATATATCACAAATAAGGCTGTATTCATATTTCTAAGAGAGGGTTATCTATCAAGTATTAAAACTCAAATCTCGCATGTCCATTCCAATCTCAGCTCCTACCCACCTTTCCCGTCTGCATGACGAACTTTGTAATCTCGTTTTAGTTCCAACGTCAACCAATAGATAACGTAATATAAGATTTCCTTTTTCTCAGAAAATAAAAGATGTAAAATAAAAATCTTTCGCATCGCTGACCCCGACGCATCCTGGGTTCAAGGATCTTAAAGAGATGCCCCGGGGCAAAACGTGGGCACGTTAGGGGATGAATATACGTACCAGACGGTGAGTCCCTTCATATATCCGTGACGGAAGGGAAGAGGAGGAGCGGCACAGTGGTGGAGTGGAAAAAGAAAATGGTGTGGAAGTAGAAATAAGAAAATTAAGAGAGGGGTCACTGAGGAGAGTTACCAAGACGATTCGCGAACTGAGGAACAAATCGTAGAAGCAAATAGAAAGCCTTAAAAGAATTAGAAAATAGAGAGTTGTGAAGTGTTTTGACACAAGTATTCATCACATCAAAGGTTCTGACGTATTAAGTGTAAGCAGCTGTTCAAGGCTCGTGGTAATGGATAAAAAATAATATTGTGGGCCTACGTTTTGCTCTAAATGACACAAAGTATGTATTTTCTTTTTGTCTTCTATATGACTGTTAAGATAACTTTTGGAATAGCTTCACCAGTAAGAGTATCTGAAAGCCAAACCATTTATGCGTTCAAAAAATGACTCAACAAATACTTCGCTTTAAAAGACTTTACATTCTTTACACCTCCGTAGACTGAGGGAGTCCAATACGTTCAAAACACGCAACATGTGGCGAACTGATGCTCCACATTAGATGTATATTTTTCTTCTATTACTTCTTGATACTCAAAGTTTAGTGTGTGTGTGTGTGTGTGTGTGTGTGTGTGTATGTGTGTGGAAAATAATTCCCAGGATTCAGATGGTTACCAGTATACCTACATATTTTCTCACATTTCAACATATAAATATATATCAATGCTATAGATATATGGATTACAGGCGTTTCTCTTTAAGTCATCTCTTTGCTTCTCAACTCTTCCCAAGATACGATGATTTGCGTTTCTGAGCTCTTCTGCCATCACAGACTCAAAAGGTCTGCTGCTTTTTGCATTCCTTGCTATTACTTTCTGGAGAGGTTCTGAAGGGGATTTGTCAGGAAGTCGAGGATGGGCAAAGTAGTAATAACCAAAGATAGTGAAAAAGGGGAGAAAGTGACATGTGAGGGACCCTGGCTCGCGTAGTAGCCGGGTGGAGGATAGCAAGTCCAACCCTTCTGGGCCCAGTGCTTAGGTCCCTCACCACCAGCAGCGGGCCGCCCCAGAGCATAGGGGCCCCCCTCAGCACCTCCCGAGTTGCAGGGAGGTTCAATCTCATACGACAACGAAAAAGTGACACGTGGAGTGAGAGAGTTATGGCTACTGGGGTGGCGGAGAGAGGATGTGAAAGCCTTACAGAAGACCCAAAGTGGGGAAAGCTTCTGGGTTGGATGAGAATGCAGTTTTATTTTCTAAAGAAACTGGATGACGGTAATGCTGCCTGATTTGTTAGGCTGTTTTACGTCCGTATGGCCCAAGCCGAGGCGCCTGAGACCTGGTGGATTGCATGTATATTGCTCTCACATGGACAAGAGAGGAACAAAAAGCAATGCTCGTAATCACATAGCTATAAGTTCAAGTATACCTGATTAAGTGCACGGGAGAGTGTTGATTGAAACAGGACGGCATTTCATGCACAGGGTAGCTGACTGATGAGGAAGCCATGTTGTTTCAGGTGTTAGAGGACGTGTGGAACAAGCGTTTATATGAAGAATGCGTGTGAGAAGTACATGGAAAAAGAGAGTGGACTCTGTGTAGCATTTTTCAGATCTGAAGAAAGCGTACGATTGATTGCATGGAAGAAATGGAGAAAGTTCCTACATGCAGTAAGGCATACAGGTAGGAAAGGAGGAGGTGAGTGGGTTTAAAGTAAAGATTGATGGAAGGATGTGTGATGTCACCATGATTGCTTAATCTGGTTATTGACGGGTGTTGAGGGAGCTTAAATACGAAGGTCCTGCAGCAAGTGGCAGGTCTGTAGCGTGCTGTGGGTTGGGGAGGCATGAGAGATGAATTGGTTGTTACTTGCAGATGAAATGACTCTGGTCTCAGTCTATGGGAAGGGCAGAAGGTGGCAACAGTTTGGGCGTTTGAGAGTGTGTGTGTGAAAAGAGAAAGATGAAGGTAAACGAGAAAAAAAAATATAAGGTAATAATGTGCAGCATGGGGGAGAGGCAAGACGGTTGATAAGAGTTTGAAAAGGAAGAACCATAAGGAAGTAGAGCGTGTAATGTAACTAGGAGAGGACGAGAAGGCAGAGGAACGTGCGAGAGGGAACGGTACGTTATGCATGTACGGTGTGGGCCTGAGAGGCAAAAGAGGGGAAGAGTTTGAATGTACTGGAAACAAGTTGTTTAATAACGATTTGCCGCATGAGGTGGGTTGATCGTATTAAGGATGACACTGCCAGAGGTCTGCGTGGCAGCGAAAGCGCTCTGGCAAAGGGAACAGACCACAGTGTGCTGATATGGTTCGGATGTATGGAGAGAATATACAAAGAATGACAAAGGCCTGTGTATGAGAAGTGGCGGGAGGAAGGAAAATGTGGAAAATCGAGGATATCGTGGACTGAGCATTCCTAGAGGCCGAGATCAGCACAGGATGTACTGGAGCTATGTGCTGTATGGGGGGCGACGTGCTGTGAATGGACTAAACTAGGGCATATGAGGCGATCGAAGTAAATATAAGGCTTGATCTGTGGACTGTGACTGGATGGCAGTACTACTACTATGTCTACGGCTTACTGTGAGAGACTGAAGGTTTGAGAATGGGACATTATGAGTCTAGTCCTGACACTACCTCGATAAAACGAAAAAAGAGCAGTAATACAAGAGAATACATAATACCTTACTGATGTACGGCGAGTAAGTACTGAGACTGGAAGTCAATATGTAGCGAGCTCTTCTGGATGTCTTTGGCTTACCTAAATTGTTAAAGGAACTCGTATTTCAAACTTAATGATATCCATAGTTAAAGGGAGGATTTCCTTAGGTCATTAGTATGACAGATTCACGAGGCTGTTCTGATCTTAATTAGAGCCTTGACGAGGGTACGTCTCCGATTTTGTTTCCAACTTCAAGGGAAACTTAAACTGCTATTTCCAAAGTTTTGATATATGAAGTACTCGAGTCTTCCTATTGAGAGCTTCCGTACTTGACCATTACAACATCCCTCCCCTACCCTCTTCCCCCATTAAAGAGGACTTCCAATGCTCCCTACAGATTAAAAGCATCACTATTCTGCACTGTAGTGAAGTGGATGTGTGTGTGTGTGTGTGTGTGTGTGTGTGTGTGTGTGTGTGTGTGTGTGTGATCAGCGAGGCATGTAAAACTTTCACTGAAAGTCATAAACAGAGAGAGAGAGAGAGAGAGAGAGAGAGAGAGAGTATTGATCCTCCTCCTGTACCCTATGATATGCGTTGGTCTGTTGACGGAGACTTTCCCCGCAATGTCTTATTCCCTGAACACTTCCTACTCTGGCAGAGACTCTTTACGAAGATGCTGCAGTACTGAGGGTCGTACGTGTACGTATTATATATGAAGTCTTCAAGAATGAAGATGAATAAAGAGGTTATAAAAGAGGGCCAGGAAGCTCACGCTAGACAGCGTATAAAGACCGAGGTAAGAAATGGGGACATTTAGGAGAGACGAAGTTACTTTACGCCCGACTTTCAAACGAGTTCAAACTGCCGCAGCTGCGGCCGCCCGCAATGTTTTCGCCGCGTCTAGCCAACAACGCTACGCGCTTGTAAAAATGTGGCCAGTATCGAGGGATGGTCTTAGGCCATTGCATAAATCATCTTTTTTTTTCTTGACCCAGCTTGGGAAACGATGCCTTGGTGTCGGGAGCCAACGCAAGGGCAGCGCAGTGTCGTTCCAAATCCATGGCTGTTGGCAATACCGTCATTTTACGATTGCGCGTCGTAAATAAGTCGGTTTGTCTATGTATTTCACTCGAATATCGCTCGAATATTTTCTCTCACTAGTGATTTAAGTTCACCAGTACCTCATCGCCTTCTGAAAACAGTGAGTAGTCAAAAAAAAAAAAAACACTGGGCTCTCGATGCCTCAAGCCCTGCACCAGGATGCGTTTCACTGCTGACAAACGTTCAGACGCAGTATTAACCGACACGGGTAAATCCAATGCTACTGAACCACTCCACTAACAAGTGAGGCACTTAACTACCCCTTCCCCCCAAAAATACAATCTACTTTGAATAACAAAAGCCAGAAATTACTGCAAAGAAGGACCCTCAATAATTACCCACAACCAAAAGATACATATATAAAAAAAGAAGAATCTAAAAAGGATTTTTAAAAACTTCTGCGTTCCTAAATTCCCCAGACGGAACATCAACTTGCGATAAGGAAAATAACCCATGTCTCGAATCTGACACGAGACGGCTTCCTTTAAAAGGGACTCCAGTGATTGACATGAGCCCTGTAGGAACATGACATGAAAGGGACCATCTGATATCTCCCCAACCCCCCTATCCCCCTCACCCCCCCCCCCACACACACACGCGCGCACACACACACAAGCGTCCATTGCCACTACCGTTCAAGCAATAGGGGACAGATACACTGTGTTCATTCTGTGTTTCAATCGTTTTTTCATGACAGACGACTCGGGAATGGTCAGACACACTTGCTCGATGATATCTCGCAAGCGTGACGAAGAACTCGAGGCGCATCACATTCCCAAGCAACACGGTGTTGTTGACACTGAGATACGGCAGTATAGAAGAAGCATACGAGATGTATGGAGGTCCCTGTCTCCCCCATTTCGGAAAATCAATGAACGAGCCATCTAGCTATGCAATTTTTTTCATTTTTTTTCAAAGAAGTCAAGCTACGTCACTATACAACGTTTGCAGGAGCAAAAACATGTTCATGTGAAACGTTTACAGGAACAAAGCCATTCAGCTATAACAACGTTTGCAGGAGCAGAGCCATCTCGCTATGCAACGTTTACAGGAGCTAAGCAATGCACCTGCGCAAAAGGAGTAAAGCCATGCAACTATGCAACGTTTGGTTTTTACAGAAACAAAGCCATTCGGCTGTACATTGCTGACTGGAGCAAAGCCATGCAGCTATTTAACAATTACAGATGCAAAGCCATGCAGCTTTATAACAATTACAGATGCAAAGCCATGCTGCTATGCAAAGTTCACGGCAGCAAAGCCATGCAGCTATACAACGTTCACAGGAGCAAAGCTACGACGCTGTGCAACATTCACCGGAGGAAAGCCACGCAACTATGTAATGTACATGTATATCATAATATTAACCCCAGGTCCAGTTTCTATAAACGAGTCCTGGTGTCACTCAGGACCTATCTAAAAGCTCCTGCAGCCCAAGACTGCGCTGTTTCCAGTAGTAGGGAAATATGGACTCCTCTGGAATGAGAGGATCTTTGCCGAGGCCATACTTCCAGCGATACAACCTTGCTATTGCCGACTTTTCACTAGTGGCGTAAACTCGAGCAGGCGGAGTCCAACACACAAACACACACACACAAAAAAAAAATGTTAAACAAAGTAACAATGGAAGTCTATTTGGGTATGAGTCAGTGTTGGAGAACAAGGAAAGCCTACCATAAGGCTAGACATGATTATAACCAAAGGAGGAGTGAAGAAAATAAGAAAGACATGATAGAAAAAAGTAAGAAATTAAAGTTGAGTTGAAAAGAGTACAGAGTAAGGAAAAGGAAAACTTGGTGATTAAGTTAAAATAAAATAAAAATAAAGATCCCAAAATATATTGGAAAATACTAAAGGAAAGAAATGTTAATAAAAGCAAAACTTCACTTACACTA
>JAYMFT010277874.1:0-10533 GCA_038088735.1 Panulirus argus | reverse complement strand
CGCCGTTTCTCGCGTTTGCGAGGTAGCGTCAGGAACAGACAAAGAACGGCTGCATCCGCTCACGTCCATTTTCTGTGTGTCATGTGTAAGGCTTTTATCACTTATTCTCTCTTCCCCGAACTATTCTTCAAGACTCACATTTCGCAGACCAATCCGACTCAAACACCTTCATCTACCACCCTATCATTAAAGACTCCTTCAAAATGCTCACTCCATCTCCCCACTTCATCACTACCTTTTACCACTTCCCTTTTTATCCTTTTCAGAAGTGTTCCTATTATTCTCCTGTCTTTTGCACATTATTTACATCCTTCCAAAACATCTTATTCTCCCTAAAGTTTACTGATACTCGCTCACCCCAACTCTCATTTGCCCTCTTTTTGAACTCCTGCACCTTCCTCTTGACCTCTTGCTATTTTCTCATATACATCTCCCAATCATTAGCACTCCTCCCTATAAGTACTGCCTAAACGCCTCTCTTTTCTCTTGCACAAACAACTTTTCTTCTCATCCCACCACTCATTACCCTCTTTATCTTTTTTTTATGTTGAAGGCTCCAGTCACGGACAAAAGTTCACATCAAGGCCGGGCCTAATTGAAAATAGAATTATAAAGAGGAAAAAGAAAAGACAAGGGAAAGTATTTACGAATTTCTGAGGACATGAAAGACCTCTCTTTTGAAATGTGCCACGTCATAGGTATTGGGAAAGTCATGAGAAGGTAGAGAGTTCCAAAGCTTCGAAGCATAGGGAAAGCAGCAGTTATCAAAACGGTCCACCCTTGAGTTGCCGATGGCCAAACAATAATCATGTGACGCAGCAGTTTGCCGAGTATTGCGCGGTCTAGCTAGTGGTGTGGGCACACAAGCAGCCAGCTCTCGGAAGCAAACACCAAAGCAATACTTATAGAAGAGGGAAAGTGAACCAACATTGCGGCGTACGGCAAGGGAGAAAAGTTTGGAAGTTATCCTGGGAAAGTTTATAAGTCGGATCGCTTTCGACGTGACTTTGTCAAGCAAGGATACAGAGCTAGAACCACCCCAAATGTGAGAGCAATACTCCATACAAGGACGAATCAATCCCATGTATAAACGAAGCAACTGTTCAAAAAAGAAGAAATTTCGACATCTAAACAGAACGCCCATTTTCTTAGAGGCAGACTTAGCTATTCCTGTAATGTGGTCTTCCAAGAAAGAGAGGATGTTACAGTAATACCAAGTATGTTCATAGAGTCAAGAGGTGGAAATACAGAACCGTCAAGGAAAGGCAAGAGTTGTGAGGAGTTTTCGATAAAGAGATGGGCAGAACTTGGGTCTTGGGAGGCATTAAACTTAAAATGTTGTCTACCCCACTGAGATATCCTGTCCAAGTCTGAGTTTATTGAGGAAGCTGTGTCAAGACGAGATGCAGATCTAGTGAGAGAAGGAGCAGAATCGAAGGATGTGGATGAACGTAGTGTTGAGTCGTTAGTGTATGAGTGCATTGAATTATTTGTGAAGGAGAGGAAATCGTTGAAAAAAATGAGAAAAATTGTAGGGTATTTTTTTTTTTTAATAAGAACCCTGAACTAGATACCTAAGATAAAGTAGCAAAGGCCGAAGTTTTGTTGTCAGTATATATGGCTGAACAGTGCACCTTTCATTCAAGTGGAAACCAGGAAGGAAATGTTCCCTGGTAGTGAAAATCGCACGTTATTCGAAAATGAAGAGAACCAGGTCAACCTGGCTCTCCTATTTTCTACATTCCTGAAAGATGACTCGGATAAGCTGCAGAATCAGTGGAGGGATATATTGTATGTTAATGATTCCCTGAAAAGCACGAATGATAAAGACACCAACTTTCTGGTTTGATTACGGACAGTTAAAGATGGCAAACAATCAGTCCATGTTCAGTCTTTTATTCTTTATGTGCAGCCTTTTGGCTCTGCCTAACTCCTCTGCAGGTGTTGAAGAGGGTGTTTTTCCCAGCTTAACGTAATCAAAGCTAAGGAGTAAAAATAGACTCCATGTGTCCACTGCATCTTATCGCCTCCTTGCTACGCAAGCTGTCGCGTGACAGGAGGTATTTTGTCATCCGTGGCAGCCCTCGACATGACTTAAGGGTGGGCAGTGGCATTAGCGGTAAGTGGGCTCGCAAGCCGACAGGAAAAGGAGGTAAATTACAGCTCTGCACCCATGCGATGCCGAGGATTCCAGTGATGACAAGGAGGCATTAACATAAGTTTTTCTACAATAATACCTTCTTAAGGTAAGATATGTACCTTATTTAGTGATATGGAATTAGAGAATCTTGGGATTTTATGGTCCACCTCGAGATTTTTTTATGACCAGTCTTGGGTATTGTCATTTTTTGGGAGTGGTAACACCGTTCCAAGTCTCGATTCAAAATGGATAGCAACAGCAATGATTGTTTCTGAATAACGCCTATTGTGTCATATAATTCAATTCACCTAAAAATGTACTTTTTTTATAGATCAAACGTGCTCGATGAACTTTTATAACGTAAATGCCCTATATAAAGGAACCAATTCGTCTGCTGGAGCACATCGATAATATCGCTTATTCTCAGAAAACAATTCCCGCGTCTAACACAGAGTACTCGCATTTCATATCTTTATAGCATGCCTAGGACCGCACAATGGCCACGTGTGCAGTAAGAGTGAGGTCTTGGAACACCTAAAGAAGGTGGTTATAACCTGCTGTTGGCTACCTTGATTCACCCTGGTTTTTGACAACCATTTCTCTCAAACAAGTGCCATATATACAGCGAGAGGGTTATGGTTTGAGAATTATCTTGATCACAAAATTGCTCAATTCTCTTTCGATTGATGAATATAAATAACCTGAGGTTGGCGGTCGTTAGTGACCCCCCAGCACTTGATACGACTAAAGCATAAATTATCACCCAATGTTGATATGATTCTCATGTAAATCCCCCCTTTTTTTTTAATATACGTTGAAGGCTTCAGTCAAAGACCAATGTCCACATCAAGGCCGTGCCTTATTTGAAATATGCCATGAAGTAGATATAGGCAAGAAATATTGACAATATGGAAGCAGTCTGTTATTTAAAAATACCGCCGAAGCGCTGACTGTTCGAAGCAATATAGTTTAACAATTGAATGCACCTGGGTTGAGCCATGGGAAATGTTACCCTCCCACCAGTCTTTTCTTTTCCTAACCTTCTCTTTCATCACCGAACACTCCAAGGAACCTCTCCAGAAGTTTAAAACTCCTAGAACTCGTCCCTTTAGTCAATAAGCAAGAAATAATAACATAGCTTTATCTCAACCACTTGGATATATTCGAAGCAACGACACAATTGTCTCATAGTCGATTCCGTTCGAGCCCAGGACAGGTAGGGTCGTTGCCACTCGCCTGTTTGCAAATGTAACTCCCCTGCCAGTGTGTTGGGACTGAGCTGTGTGATCCGTGAGGTTTTGTGTGTAGCTAAAGGTTTTTTAGTGTTACTGAGCATATGAAAAGTAAGAAGACGGCCATCGTGTGTTGGGAAATTTCGCCACGCTGGTCAAGAAGTCAGGGCGTTTACAAAACGCACGTGGCGTTATACTTTAGAATACGGAATACAGAAGACTGCCCGAGCTGTGACAACCAGTTAAAAGTAAGACAAATACCTACCGTTCTACTTTCTTTGGAACTTCTCCCGCCCACAGAATAATACACACACTTTCAATGATAACACTCTCTTCCCGTACCAAGCTTCTTCCAGTGGCTTGTTGTCAGAGATTTGTCACGCTGAGCACAGCCAACTTTCTTTGGGCAGCCCGTTCTCCGCTGTTTACCTTGTCATTCTTCTGCGGTGTGTACCGATATTTCGCATAAGACTGACTTTATCAATGCAACCAGTCCTCAATCCTCCGTCGTCATAGCGGATTTATTGGTGTGTTCTTCACATCTTGTTGATTTATCGACCGTGCAATCCTTGTTATCTTGCACGCTAGCAAGGAGATACTCGTTATGTGTCCGTCCTGCTCAGAAACTTGTTTTTTGGTATCCTGGCATAGTATATCAAAGGCTGTGTGAGTCATGGTGTAAATTTGCAGGATCCGTGATGCTTGGGAACACTCAATGTTACACTTTATAGATTCAAAATCTACGACGCTTTGTATATGTGAAGTTTTACGTGAAATAATAGACCAAGTAATTCGGCCACCTTCATATTCTGTCAAAGAATATGTAATTTAGGCGGGGACAGTAATCAGTGAAGAATATTTCTCCCTTTTTACAAAACTTTTGTTTTCGGGACTGCGTCTGAGACTGATTCATTATTAGCACTGTATTAACGATAATACTTATCATTTCTATTGACCCAACTGTAAATGACGTAATCTTCACTGTATGTGCGTGTACAACATTCAATAATGAACAGAATATCAGCTGGGCGCATATACATTTGCTAATATTGAACAAACCAGATACGGTGGGTGGCAAATGGACGAGGGATAAGTCAGAAGGATAAGGGTGTGAAATGGGCTGTAGGTTTTATACTGAACTGTATTGTTGTTGAATGAATATGAATATTTTCTCTTTTTAAGGTTGGTCGAAGATAGTTCATGTTTCGTTACATAAGTATGAAGAAAGAGAATGACTAAGAGACCTGCAATGGAAAAGTCTCCGTTATATAACTTGGAAGTTATGAATTAGGATCGTGAATAATTGAATGTGAAGAAAGACACAGGAGCCTGATGGGTTTAAGTGTTAGTCGTTTTGTATACAATCCAATTCGTACATTACTTGTGCCATATAATCTAAGCACCCAACTGCAGGACCTGTCTTATTTGGACTCCTGCATCTTTAAGGCTGCAATACAAGCAGGAGCAGGGAAATAAGGGCACCTTTGGAAGGAGAAGCTCACTGACGAGGCTGTTCTCATTTTCGTCCACTGACGTTGTAACAACTTTGCCGAAGGTGACTTTTCGTTGACGGTGCAACCCCCATACAGGTGTAGTCCGGTAACACCACTCGTTTCTCATGTGGGTTGAGAGGCTCTGGTTTTGATGCATTACATATAACAGCTAGAGAGTGAATTTGGGTAAATGAGCTTGTTTCTGGCGCTACCTTGCTACGCGGAAAACGGCGAAATGTTTATTTTTTGTTCGCTCAGACGACACGGGCAACCGAATGCCCTAATCAAAGCCATCTCATTAATGCTGTGTGTGTGAAATATCTATGACAATTTAAGACGGAAAGGCGTTTTAAAGCTCTTTCGGCGCCCAAACGAATCACGGAGAAAGACGATCGGGACGCCTTAGTAAGGTTTTACCAGGAGCTTTTGTCCGCTTCCTTATTGTCTATTGCTCCTACACTTCGGTTAAGCTTGCTGACAGCTGCTGTACAGCCTCCTGCCTTGTGTGGTCTTACCCTTGTCTACTTGCTGCCAATTCTTTTGCTGTAAGGAATGGGGTAGGCTTTCAAACATCTCTTGTGCTGAGTCGGGCTGTCGTAAATGAAGAATCTAAGTCGCATAATGTTGCAACTGAATCTTTAAGACACTGACTTCTATTGAACTTTGTTTTCAAAAGCCAAGTCCTTCTTATGTAAACAAAAATGTATTCTATCCAACACACTTCAGACCGTTATTAAACCTTTTGGTTTATATTTCGTTATTTAGTGATATTTAGTGTTGAAGCCATCTTAATGCGAACGTCTTCTTTCTTTATTTACTCTCCTGCCTTGCCTCTATATTTCTGGGTGAATCCTCTCTTCTGACACTCAGTCCAACTTTATTGTCTGCCATGAATTTTTCCATTCTCCCCATTTAGATCCCATGTCTATGCATGAAACTCCCATATTCGGGGTGGTTCTAGCTGTTTCCTTACTTGACAGAGTTGAGTCGAAAGCAGTCCGACTTATAAACTGTCCCAGGCTGACTTCCAAACTTGACCCCTTTGTCCTACGCTGCAATGTTGGTTCACTTTCCTTCTTCTAGAGGTATTACTTTGGTTTTTGCTCCCGAAAGCTAGATGCTTTTATGCCCCCACCACTAGCAAGACCACGCAATACTCGGCAAGCTATTGCGTCACATGATTATTGTGTGGCCATCGGCAACTCGAGTGGACCGTTTTGACACCTGCTTCTTTCCCTACACGTCGAAGCTTTGGAACTCTCTACCTTCCCATGTCTTTCCCAATAACGATGACCTTGCATATTTCAAAAGACAGGTCTTTCACTTTTTCAAAAATTCGTAAATACTTTCCCTTGTCTTTTCTTTTTCCTTTCATAATTCTCTATATTTCAATTAGGCCCGGCCTCGATGTGGACTTTTGTCCGTAATTGAAACCTTCAATATAAAAAGAAAAATCACTCTTATTGGTAATGACAAGTGCTGGTGCTAGAGAGAGAAAAAAGTTTTTTTTTCTTCATGGTGACCGACATGGCATGGGTAACATACACTTTCATGGCCGTCCCTGGTGAACAGATAATAAAGGATGAGAACAAGAATGAAGATAATTAATCAGAGCTCCTGACTGACTACTGCTGATGGTGGCCTTGATGTTCGATTAGGGATATTCCTTAATCAATCTTTGGACTGTCTGAATGTTATTTAACAAAGTTTGTGATGTGATAACCAAAACTCAAATGATAAACAAACGGTTTCGAGTAAAGCGGCTGACGATGGTTTTTGAGCGGTCGAAATAAGAGACAGTTTTTAAATGAATCCCCTTTATATTTCACAATATGTGGGGAAGGTTTTCTTCCTCATAATATAGACATAGTACACCATGACAGCATTTTAAATGATGATGCTTCTGCTAGAAGATGCACGCCATTTGATGTAAATAACAAAGAAATACTTCATGGAATCTCTATCAACATATGCCATGAAAAATCGGAAAATTTTCGTTTGGTGTTGAACACAAATGATGTAATCTCTTGTTTATGTTGTTCCCAATTGGAAATAAAATCTAAAACTATTTCAAAAAACAGAACACCATTGATTTGGATAATCTCAACAAATATTGAAAAATTCTTGTGCACAGATCCTTAACAAACAATATTTTCTGTTGAAAGCTCCATAACATACCTTTAGAAAAATGACAAACCAATAAACCAAATGGATATAACCGAGGAAGCTTATTTATGTATGAAAACTGGTAAGAAATCAGTCAAGGCTCGAGACAATAGTTGCGTTTTCATACACTTTTATGACAAATCAGACAAAAATACGGCACTGGACAGTGAGTTGATTAAATATCTAATATGTCTGCTCCTGTAACGGATGATAAAGGATGAGTATGCTATTGGAAGAATAGCAAGAGAAATTACTCGTGTAACAGCCGAGAATCAAGTGTCGTTAGGATGTCTGGAAAGACTTTAAAAATATGAGGATATTCCCATGTCCCCAGGAAAGTGTATTTCATCTGTCTATCATTACTGGGCACAATTCATTTTCTTTTACCTCGGACACTGGTTGAAAAGATACAATATTATACAAGTTTCTGGAAGGTTGCAAAGACCGGCTGTCGTTTACATCAAAAGAATGCTAGGTCTGAGTGGTTGGTTCTTGCATGGCGTTAAATATTTAGTTACCCCAGACAGTACAGGATGGATTGGGCTACTCCATTATCCACAGGTTTGCGAGGCGCAATTTGTTTTGAAATGGTTTATAGAAGCTTGCCATCTGCACAAAAATATATATTCATTTCATCACGTCATCTTTGATGTGATAATACTTCAACAATTTCCGTTTCATTTCCACATGGAGATTTAGGTACAAAAGTGAAGTTTATATGTCCATTTGCACAAGCCGATGACTGAGCACTTACCCTTACATATGTCCTTTAGCCGAAAGTTTACTGGCGAAACTTTTACAGTGTTCCAAGTATGAAGTAGTCTACGCCTAGGGTCTGTTGCCCGTATACACCCAACATGAGTTACTGCACTTGTGGACGATATACCACTGCTTATGTACGTACGGTTGGTGACCACAACAAGTCATGGGCTGGATTCACAATGTCCGTAAATCATGTGTTTGAAAGCTTAGCTCAGCGGACTGACAGGAGGAAATATACACGCAAAGGCCACTTGGTATTCTCACGACATGAAGAGAACCTGCAATTCATTATGACTGTTACTCCTGCATGACAAATGTGTGTGGAGAGAGTAATGAAAATGAGGCATTATATAAAAGTACTCCGTGCCATGTGTCTTCTGCCGCATTCGAACAAAGATCTCGTACCGGAACCTGTCCTTTGCTTTCTGTGCAGTCTTCTGCACATGTAGACTTTCAAAGTACACTTCAGACGAAAATCCTTCGCCAACGCAAGTATATTTATCTGATCTCGGTGACCAAGTAAGAAAATCTGCCTTACCGAAGAATAATGAGCAGAGCATCTTGACAGACCTAACGAACGGATTCTACTACTTTTGGTGTAAACATCGCGATAAACAGTTTGTCTTGTTTTATCTCAAAATGCAGATTACTAACACCGCAATGATATACTAGGTCTGAGGACACAATGTACAAAGATTACCAATCATATGATTGACGCCTATTCATTGATTCTTCTGAGCGAAGTTTAAGAGCATTACTACTACACAATGGAAACAAAGCCACCCTCTTTGACATTGGGAACGTTTGAAAGACAAGAAAATCGAAGTCAGAACTATGACGAACACAAATGGTTTACATCTGCCGATCAGTCTCCCTCCTTTCGGGGCAAACAACCAGTAATTCTGAAATATTCATTTTCTTTTCTATGCATATACTCAAGCCAAGCCAAAGAGGAGCGTTAGGTCAAGAAAGACTGGAGATCATTCCGTGCTCCGCAAACATGCAAACTCATCCACTCACAGACTGCAGCAATATACTGCTGTCACCACTCCACAATCATACGTTTGGATTGATGACATACTTCAAAATGCATGGCAAAGGATTGTGATTTCCATTAGGTAGCATATTTGTTGCCTTAGCTGAGTTATGCCAACTGGACGATCTAGTGTTTGAGGACGGATTGAGCAGTCATGAAGAGAATATTTGTTAATATATTTAATTTGTCGTTCATAACTTTTTTGGAAATTGGAACTAGATAGTGACAGAGAAGTAATTAAACACACGACCAGAAAGTACAATTATTTAGGTTGTTAGGTAAGAGTAAACCCTTCTTTCGCTCCCATCTAGATTTCTTTTCGGGGAGAGTTAAGAGCCATAGGCGATGATCAGGAATCCAGGATGGAAAATTCCACAGACACATTTGGGAATTGGAGAGGAACTGTCATGGAAGATGGAATGCCCACATGATGGCACACCACTACTGGAGTCTAAAGAGGAATGACCTCAAATCAGGTCACAAGAGAATATAAACTTAAGAGGGTGTCTTCTGCTCAGCAATTCACAGAATATAGGTGACAGAAGATTGCAGATGTGGAAAAATCTTTGCTAGTTTAAGATACAATGCATATAACGTAATAAATGGACTCCTGTGGTGTAGCGGTTAGCGTCCCTGACCATGACGCACTCACGGGCCGCTTAGGGTTGAGCGAACAGGTTCGAATCCTGGTTGCGGCAGTCGGTCCACAGTCAACCCAGCTGTTCATCCACCCCTAGGGGTTGGTCGATAAAATGGGTACCTAGTTCAGGATAGGGTATATATATATATATATATATATATATATATATATATATACAGAGTTTTAATGAGGTGGCCTTGATTAGGGCCTCTGCTGCCCGTACCGTTCCAGCTAACATAGAAAAAAAATTAGATGTCGATTTCCGTATCAAAATGATGTTTTGTATTTATATTATCGTTTTTGCAAGTAATCTAGACGTGATATGAAAGAATAGATTATACATTGATATAGAGCATGCCTTCACTTGATCACCTGCTTGTCTTAAAACAAAACGCAAAAAGATTAACTTCTCAGACACTTGACGAGGCACCATTTTGTCACCCTCTAAGTCCTCCTCTAACACTAACTTCACATATTGATCTGCCTCACATTTCTAGCTTCAATGGCTTCTGCAACCCAGCCTGAGTACTTAAGTCAAACCGACCCTTGCTCGCAACCACGTGGTCCTCCAGCTTAGCGCCAAAATCCGTGCAATCTAACTACTACTTAGAAAATTATATGCCACTCCACAGAACCTGGAAGATCTCTCCTGGCACATCTCTTCTCCCTAGGGGATCCCGTGACCTCAATGCGGCCGTCCGTGACACATCGTAGCAGGCCAGAACCCGCTGCTATTATTCTGGGTATCGTACCGTCCTCTCACAGAGAGCGTCCCTCAAACGACGCCGAGTTGCCTGCACTCTTATTTCTCTCAAAAATCCACAATATCCTCACTGCCTGGAGTACCCCATAACACCACAACAATCTATGACTCTATATGCACCATATACAACTTTGTTCCACAACTCAACCACATACCTGCTTAAGATAACGGGAAAATTTCCACCACACGTGAAAGATGTGATGCTTACAGACGGAATGAGCGTGCCCCCGGCTACCAACTCACCGGACAGGTTCCCCTCCACCACGCCGCAGTCCTACCAACATCAACCAGCTAATTTCCC
>JAYMFT010277873.1:0-24099 GCA_038088735.1 Panulirus argus | reverse complement strand
AGCGTCTGGGGTAAACCATGGAAAGGTCTGTGGGGCCTGGATGTGGAAAGGGAGCTGTGGTTTCAGTGCATTACAAATGACAGCTAGAGACTGAGCGTGAGCGAATGTGGCCATTTCATCTGTCTCCTGGCGCTACCTTGCCAGCGCGGGGAATGGCAGTGCTATTTTCACGTGAGGCGGGGTGGCATCAGGAGTGGATGGGGGCGAGCAAGTCTAAATATGTACATATGTGTATGTATATGTATGTATATATGTATTTGTTTATATATATATATATATATATATATGTACAGTGCATATGTGTGCATGTATGTATATATGTGTGTATGTGGGGGAATGGGTTTTTCTTCGGCTGTTTCCTGGCACTACCTCGCTGACGCGAGAAACAGCGATCAAGTATAATATAATATTATATCTGCATCCTCTTTATGAATTCTTCTTAATCCATTCCTTAAACTAAAATATGATAATCAACTTATGCTGTACCCCTTTTTTACTCTCTTGCATAGTGACATCTTGAAAGTAATTGTAAAATGATTAACGTTGTTGCTTTTTAGATGTACGCAGTCTGTGTAACATGCTGAATGGAATTTGCAGTTTTCAAGGAATTTAAGTAATTTCTTTGTATCATCAGAATTAATCTTCAAACAATTCTTGAGTTTAATGGGCTCAAAAAATCTAAACTTTAATCATCTGGATGTGAATCCTTTTACAAATGACAAAGACATGCACTTTGGTCTGTTAGTTTTAGCATACCTCTAGATAGTGAAGGAAGAGGATGCTAAGGGATTCTTTTTCTTGTCTAAATCTGGTGCAAGTTAGAGTTGTGTTCCTTTGTAATGATGTTTTTGTGTGGAGAGTGAATGCTGTGTATGTTATATTTGATACCCAGAATGGACTATGTATTATTCAGTGGGAGTGACTGTCCATTTAAGGTAACTATAGGGTGTGAGCTGGATTTTTGCCTGTCCAGTATACAGTACAGCATATGCACTAAAACCCACTAAACTTTTTTTTTTTTTTTGACATATTACATCTTCAGACAAAGTAATAAAAGTTGGGTACATCAGACAATATTTTCAAGGAAACACACACAGAGGTCATCATGAGGTGATCTGTGATAAACTGAGGGTAGGAGTGTTAAGGGACATCAGTAGAAGGAAAGAGATCTAACAGTGCAACACAGATCAAGTTTTGAAGTCAGATTTGGAGAAATGGTAATTCATATTGTCTGAGATTTAACTCTGTCAAGTAACATGATAATCTTAGATTTATATTGTGTTAATTATATGCTTTGCCTTTCTTTCAGATATTCTCCACCAAAGGATCCTGCACATCCTATTGTACAGACAACTCAAGCGCCCTCACACATATTTGCTCCACCACTTTCAGCATCTGTAAAGTCACGTGCTCGAGGCAGTACTCCTGCTACTCCTATACTTAGTCCAAATGATGTCACTGAAGGACCTGTAACCATAGCCCCTGTGCCAAACATAGAAACTACAACTAGCAAGTACCCCAGACCAAATTATGGACCACCAGACATACGTTATGTTGGTGGATCAGTTGTTATCACAGAGGTAGGTACTGTTGAGGACACCCACCCAGACGAAGTTCGTCATATCCTTAGTGGCTTTGGTAGCCGAAGACGAGGACTTGGTCGCCCACAGGTAAAACCTACAACCAAGAAAGCTAAAGTAGCTGAACCAGTTTTTCCAAAAGCTCCAGTTGAGTCATCAGTTTATGATTATTATGATGATTATTACTATGAATATTAATAGGGGCTTGTTCATGATGATATATATGAGACTGGACAGTACATAATTCTGACAGGTATGTATGTAAGTTGAAAATATTTCAAAATTATCCGAGTAAATCAGATCACCAGAACTGTATTCTTAAGCTGGATGATCAAGTTGGAACTTTCCCAGATCTCATTGTTATCTTCAATTCTTTATAACATTATAATGATAAAACAATGCAGATTTTAGAATACTTAAGAAAAAAGCAACTTGTGATTTGTACAAACAGTGTTAAACTTGTCTAGCAACATGGATGTTTATTTCATACAACAAACCTATCAAAATTTTTTAATTTGCCCTTTAAAACACTCTTCTGATATTTTGTCATGTTTCTGATATTAGTATGATCAACTACTTATTCATTTGTAACCTTTATATGTTGTCAAATTAGCTTGAGTGAGTTTTTATTTGTTGGTAATTATTCAGAAAATTTCCCACTCCACAGTAGAATGTGAGGAATAAAACTTTAGGTCAGACAATCAGTCACACACCAAACATACAACAGAATGTATCTTTTCAAAACAAGATTAGAGAAACTTCTTATATTAAGTTCTCATATATCCTACTTTGTAAACAGTACACCTGCACTATATTTTGCCAGGTCAGTCTGATTTATGTTAAACTAAGCTGATGACATGGCACTGGTGACAGATTCGAGGTGGTTTTATTGAGTAAATAATGAAAAGCTAAGAGAGATGTGTGGTAATAGGAGTGTGGTTGAGAAAGCTGAAGGTGTGTCGAAATGGTGTGAATATATGGAGAGAATGAGTGAAGAGAATTTAACAAAGAGGATATAAGTGTCAGATGTGGAGAGGACAAGGAGAAAGGGGAGACCAAACTGGAAAGGAAAAGATGGAGTGAAAAAGATATTGAGTGGGAGGTGACAGTCCAGTGATGTTGGAGGGAGCTGTCAGCCAGGTGGGGCCACATTGCTTTAGCTCATTATAGTACATTTTTTTCTTGTATTAGTTAATGGATACATTTCATTATATAATTCATAATGTACCTTTTTTATTTTAGCTGCATGCATTTTTGGAGTACTGTTGACCATTTCCAACAAATATTTGATATCAGCATAGAACTAGAACATTGGGTGAGCTGGTAGCACCTACATCAGAAAGGTACCGTTCATATAATTATAATTTTCTTTCTATATTCTGATATCTGTATTGTACGTATTGTAAATATTGTAAATACTGATTTATAATTATGTATTTTGTTTAGTAAGTGCATTTTATACATGTGGACATGGGGCTACAGGCAAAACCACACCATGGCAGTCACCTCACTTGGGTGGTGTGGAAGTGCAGTCAATAATGACTTAGATTGTATGCTCCATAAATGACCACTGGAACTTCTTAAGTGTCATATCTTTCATATCTATGAAATAGGGACACCTCAACATTGCAGTACCTAATAAAAATGACATTGTCTTCAGAAGCAAAAATAAATTAATGAATAAATATCACAAAATGGAAAACCACTTGAATAATATAGAATTTACAAATAAGAAGAAAAAAAAAAAATCAACAGCACATAGGTACATTTGGGCCTCACTGACCACAATTGTTTGAATAAGAATTTGTGTAGAAGCCCAAAACTTGACACTCCAGCCTGTTTATTTGCTAACTACTCTATGCAGAGCAAATTTTGGTGTTAAAGATATAATTGTGTAAGATCAGATCTATATGAAGCAAGGAAAAGATGTTCAATATATGGAAGGGAAGGTAGGGCGAAATTAACAGGAAATTAATTTTAAAAGGAGTTAAATTTACACACACATTCTTTTGGCTACATTCCAAATGTTATGTTGCTTGTTTAAAAGTATTGTAGTATGCAAAATATAATCAATAATTTCAGCAGTGTTTTTATAAACAGCATTTGTATTCTTTATCAAAGTAAATCTCTTTAAAAATAAATTGTAATATATGTATGTCTATCTTATTCAAACACAAGCACAAATAAAATCATGAAATGCAACCCAGCAGATGAAGCATGAGACCAAAAAATGAATGAAAGTAAGAAGATCAAGTGTTGGAAAAACTGAATATGAACAAGAAATACAGTAATGAAAAAGATTGTACTAATACTACAGAGTGGTGTAATATTTGGTGATGGTGTGTTTCCAGCTTAAGGCTGCCCAAGGATACATACAGACACAGTCACAGTTGGTTGCTGACTTCATCTTAACAGTATAAGTAAAACCAGTTCCTAAACATTGCTTCACAAAATGTAACAATTACACACAGATTTATCAAGTTTCACTTCTGTAACACCCGTTGCCTTTTTCCTATTTTGCCCATGTTAAAGACAGGGTTAATACTTACTTTAAAGCAAATGTTCTGAGTTTATCTCTTATGCATTTTGTCAAAAACAGCTGTATTCTATAACCATAAGCTACCACAGTAAGCTGTTCTGATGCAGCTCTTTTCTATTTTTTTACTGTTATTAATGTACAGAACTTCAGTCATGAACAATGTAATTTTCCTCTTTTGTTCGGTCATTTTAGGGAATGCTGTATCACTGGGAGTACAGCTCTGTTAAAGAACTTCTCATTCCAAAGGAGTCTACATTTCCCTGCTACTGGAAGTAATGCAGCCTTAGGCTGCAGGAACCTGTAGAAGGGTCCTGGGTAATACCAGGACTCTTTCATAGAAATTGGTCTTACACCAGGACTCTTTCATAGAAATTGGTCTTGTGGTAATGTCATGTTATGTCATGTCATCAGTGATGTTTGCTGTATACAGTAATAGTATGATGCGGGTGGTGAAATAATGAAAAAGCATATCATTTACAATGTACTGGAATATGGTAACAGTTATTGTTACTGACCACTGATGATACAGCTGTGAAAATGTGTCAGCACAAGAATTTATTCTACTGATCTGGAAAGGAATTTTGTTATGGTTTTACAAAGTTAGAGTGCATTGTTCTGTCTTTGAATGTATTAATCATAAACTGTGTTTTATTGGACACCATGATGTAGAGTGATACAACAATCAATGTACATATGGACAAGAGTTAGTCCTAAAGATAGGTAGGATGCTGTTTACTGTTGCATAGTTTAGTAAAGACTGGTGTCAATGTGAATGCAGCTCAACATATGGTATATGTATCTTGGAGAAATGTGCTTTTGAAATATGGTAAAATAATGGGGAGCTACAGGGAATTTTTTATGTGTATAGAGTACATGTAGGTATGCTAAAGGCCTGGAGATTAAGCTGTGTAACAAGAATATAAAGACAATTAAATTGGTAAGTAATGAGGAAGTTCATGGGCTGAAGAATGTCTACCATGCTTTGAACATAGAAAAAAAAAGGAATACTAAACTACAGACAATCTAATGTTTTTCTTGATTTAAGTTTGTAAAACTGAGTACTGTAGTATTCCAATTATACAAAAAGTGCCATTACTGAGTACATCACTTTCAGATGCTTCTTTGCTGTATCTTCATTTGTAATATATGTTTTAAGAGACAAATTTTATTGAAAAGACTTGTGTACCCAAATCCATTGATTTTAAGCAATATAGATGTAGATTTTGCACGTAACAAATCTATTATAATCATGTAAAGTTGGTCAGTATCTAATTTTTGTGGAATTAATGCCTTTCTTACAAATTAAGTGGATTTTTTTAGTGAAACCTTTTCCTTTAAAATATCAATATTTTAAATTCCTAACATTGCACATGATGTTTCAAACTTTACAGAAAAGTATAAAACATTGTTTTCAAAACACAAAGGTACTTCCTTATGAAAACAATGGATTTTCATTTATTGCTAAAACAAAGCAATATCCCAGAGGCAGACTCTTAGAGAGGCAAATGTTAGGTACTGAAATTCTTATTAGCATCAGTGTAATGCTGTATTACTTTTGAAGAGGTCAGTATTACGATTTATGCTTATATATAAATGTTTTCTCTTCAACAAAATAAATTTTTTAAAGAACTTTCAATTTATCTTTGCTTATTAGCACAGATACCTTATGCTACTCTAAGCTTTTCAGGAATTCATTGTGATATTAAGTGGCATTGTCATAATAAAGAATACAAACATTTCTTAACGTATCTAATTACTTTCCTTATTTTTTTTTTCATTCTCCTCTCTTTTCCAACACACCACTTTCTGCTATGCAATACATCAAACCAGACACACTGAATCAAAAAACCTAAACCAAAGCAACTTCCAAATCCCCTGAATTATCTCCTACTGCCCTTCCACTTTATCTATAATCTACCTCTACATCTACACCCACTAACTTTACTAAAATACAGTCTTTCCATCATTTTGTGATTCCTCTTTACTTTTGCTTATATTACACCCACCTTTATTTATTTATTACTAATTTCCTAGTTATACATCTCTCATTCCACTTTCCTCATAAATACAGCACTGCATCTCTTGAAAAATATATCTCAACATCAGGTACAAGATGCGTAAGACATCAGTCTAGTTAAGTTCTACCCAAATATATCTATGAAGATTCCTAGTTATACACTCCAAAGCCAACATACAGCAACATTCCTCCAGCACATAAGTAAACCTAAATGAAAAGAAAACAAAAATGTAAATAAATGATGTAAACACAAAATGACACTTACACATTCAGTAAATTCTTAATAGGTACTCTTTCCAGATTCTTGCAAAAATCTGAAATAAATGAAGTGCATGGCATCTGAATAGTCTCATACTCTTATGAAGCCCTAGAAAGTTTAACAACAGAAATGAACATGCATATATGAAAACTTCGTTTCATCTGTGTAATGATTTTTTTGCAAAGTTATTCACCTAAGAGAAGACATATATTATCATTACTACCTTGCTGATGAAGGGGGCGGCAATGCTATTTCCTATGGGGTGGGATGGCATCAGGAATGGATGGAAGCAAGAAAGTATGAATATGCACATGTGTACATGCATGTGTATGTATGTATATATTGGTATGTATATGTATGTATTGTGCATATATGTGTGAATATGAGTGGATGTGTCTTTCTTAATCTGTTTCCTAGAGCTACCTCGCTGATGTGGAAAACAGCAATCAAGTATAATATATTATATACAAATAATACTATTTTCATATTATTATTATTATTATCACCGATGGACCAATATCTATGAAAGAGTCCTGGTGTTACTTAGGACCTTTGTAAAGGCTCATGCAGTCCAAGCATGCACCATTTTCAGCAGCTGGGAAATGCAGACTCCTTTGGAAAGAGAAGTTCTTTGACAAGAATGCACTCCTAATGATACAGCTTTGCCATTGGTGACTTTTCATTTGTGTTGTAACCTCGAGCACACAAAGTTCAATAAGACCAAAGACATATATGGTCACATACATTTTTTTCATACCTGCTTTTATTGCCTCAGCAAGGTAGTCAAAGGAAAAGATGACTAAAAATCCTGACTCAGCTCTTTAAATTCCAGTTTTTAGAAAGTGAGAAAACCATACTGACAAAGCATATTCACAACAAAATGATATGAAAGATGCTAAACAACTATCCTCCAAATCAATCTTGAACTCCAATCAAGAGGACATATATCCATCTGAGAATAAACCCCCGAGCATAAACGAATCACATTTTCAGGTCTGCACTCAGAACAAAAACATTGAAATCACTGAATACCTACTCCTCAACAACCCTGCATTTACCTTACCCAAACAAACACAAATACCAAATTTCATGACCGATGGTCCCAGCCAGTGCAAATGGCTGATATCCTGAGAACTGTGCATACCCCAGAAAATGAGTCCTAGGGTTTAAAGTTTCAAAACAAAATTATTCCACCAACTAGTCTAAATGATATTTTATGATTGCATGCTCCTTGTATTCTGTCAAGCTTTCTGATAAATCCTATGATTAATATTCACTGTTATGCAATGTATCACTTTGGCTCTACAGTATCTAACACTGATAAACCTATACTCTTAAAACCAATATACAATCAAATTCTACATTTGTAAGGACAAAAACTGAATGTTCATCTGAAATATCCCCATTCGGATTGATTAAGACTGCTGAAGGACCTGGCACTGAATATGTAAGGATCCCCCACCATTCTCCATAACCTCTTTCACAATAACAATCCCCCCCCCCCAAAAAAAAAAAAAAAAAAAAAAAAAAAGAGAGAGAGAGAGAGAGAGAGAGAGAGAGAGAGAGAGAGAACATTCATGTCAAAAGTAGAGTCCATAAGGTTAAAGGAGAAACTGAGGAGATGGATGGATGGAGTAAATGATGTTTTGAATGACTGGGGCCCACACATGGAGGAAGGTGTGAGATATGCATGGTACATAGCAAATTGGAGCAATGAAGTATACAGTTGGTGATGTAGAATCAATGGGATGAACCACAGCATATGAAGTGGTAAGGAGAAAAAGGTTTGCGAGGCTTGGGTGAAGATAGGAGAGGCTCTGATTTTGTTGCATTATACATAACAGCTTGAGAGTGGACATGAGCAAATGAAACCATTGTTTGTTAGCTCCTGGCACTACTTTGCTACACAGGAAACGGCATATAAGTATGAAAAAAAAAATGTAATACAGGTATAATACAAACATGACAAGGTTAAAATTTATCTCACAAAGATTTCATGAAATAAACTGGAAAACCACAATATGATATTCATAGTTAAAAATCGCCTCTCCTACGTTTCATGAAAGCAAGATGAGTAACCACATCATCAAAGTCAATTATGTGTGTAAGGTCACTTTCAGTGAACTTGATAGTGAGTCAGTTCAAACTGTCTTACTCCAAATTACCAAGCAGCACATTCTTCACTAATTTTGATCTAGATGTTCAGAAAAAATAGGAATCTACAAAAAAAAAAATGGAAAAATCACATTCCTGACAGTCCCAAATATAAATGTATCTTAATGCTGCATGATGAATATTATCTTCCAACATTCTTCCTGCATAGCAATTAGCTGATAAATAAGGAAAAAAGTAATGGCAAGCAAAGGTAAAGTATGAAAACACCCTAAAAGGTATAGGGTCCCTGGGTGCTCCTTCGGCACTGCTGTTAATCTGGCCCTGATTCCCATGGCAATATCACCTTAGCTCGGAGTATACAAACAAATTTCTTCTCTCTTTTGATTAATAGCTAATAATCACAATAAACAATTTATTTCAGCAAATTGCTTTAATCAGTGCATATACAGGGTCATTTAAATACGACAGAAAAAGCAAATATCCAGTTACTAATATAATTACAGCAAAATATACAAAATAAAAAAGGACTCATGTTATCATATGAAAGTTATTTTACAATTTCAGTTGTTTTCTTCACCTCTTATTGTGGTTAGATAGCACACTTAGGTCCAATTGCTCTAACTGGTTGACAAGCTCCATGTGCTTGAACTGTTCTGGTGAAAGATGAAACTTCTCCAATAATGCTGTTTTAACTCTGTCACTGCCACCATAATAAAGCTGAAGCTGGTTTACCAGAAACTGGGCTTCAAAGGCATTCTGGGGAAAAATAAATAATGATTATAAACACTGCAATTCCTGTTGCAACTTATCACGGTATAGATGTTTCTTGAAAATCGTCTAGAGAAAAATGTTTTTTTCAAGAAGCTATGATCACAAGTATAACCCTTTCTTTAAATTAAAAAAATAACTTGACATTCTACTTTAAAAAAAAAAAAAAAAAAAAAAAAAAGAGAACAACAGAATCAAGCCATTTAATAAACATGTAATTTTTTCTATACATACAGCACTACATGTTTCATGGAGACACTCTGCCTCATCAGGTTCAAACAATTCATGAAGTTTTTTAAATCCCAACACCACCACAAAAATTCCATCTCTCCTCTGCCATTCTTGACTACATACTGGCCTGACCGTTAAAGGAAAAGAGGGGGGTGCCATGCAGTTAACCCCCACTTAACCACATGGCACCCCCCCACTTTCCCTTTAATAGTCAGGCCAGTGTGTAGTCGAGAATGGCAGAGGAGAAATAGAATTTTTATGGTGTGTTGGGATTTAGTAAACTTTATGCATTAAGTAGTGGATACAAAAAAATAAGAAAATAATAAGGCAGAAAATATACTTACAATTACATTCTTGTCATATTCACCATGCATGAAGACTATATTTCTTTCTTCTTTAAGGTCAGGATAGTGTACCAGTGTCAGACATTCTGGGGCATTCTCTTTGAAAGCCTGAGAGAGAAATTGCTCTCATGAGAACTTAAACTGTTCTCTTCCATTCGAAATAAATGTGAATATCACACATGCTTGCACTTTGACATGAACAAAATATTTGGCTATTCTTTTCATTCTACAAATTTTTCTTTAAAAGAAATCTCTTTAAATTCTTCTTCATTGTTTATATGCATTGACTGAATTAACAATCAGAAAAATTGGATTCTGAAAGTGGGCTGAAGAATGTTAACAGGTTTTGCATTATCTGAATTATTTCATGTTATTTTAGAATTAATAACTTCAAAAGCAAACATTAAATACCACATCACATAGATTCATTCATCAAAATAGATTTGCTAAAAATTTAAAGAGTATTTATTACAAGATAAAATTAATAATAAATGTGAAATATGGCTTATATGAGGCAAATATGCCAACCTTCTGAGTAAATCTGGAGGTCCCAGGTACAAATCTAGCAGTCTTGAGAGTATTTGCCTTAGATACCAAAATGTATATAAAACCACCACCTTCCTGAGTGAACAAAAAGCATAACTATCATTGAAAAACATTCACAGATAAGAATGTTGGTTTATTTGAAAAATAAGGCTTCCTCTTGGAGCTGGATATGTATTTGATTAAGTTTAGCCTCACCTGAAGTGAAGCCCAAGCCCACCAATTCAACAAAAATAGGAGCCTGACAGTGCAGGTAGTTGGGGTGCATAAATGCTGCTGCTAGACATCACTGACAGAGCATGGGGTTACTTCTTTAGGAGGTAATCATAGCTACATTTTTGAGAGATTTTGTCACAACATCCTTCAGGACATATTATAATCATGTTCTTCTGTTGCACTGAATATAATTGTGGCATATTTTTGTCATTATGTGTTTGCTTATCTCACTGATATCAGCCACATGTTTCCATGTGTTTATATGAAAACTATGGTACATGGGTAAAGGGCCAAGTAAAAGTCTTACTCAAAAAAGTATTGTAATAAGTGATCTTGTATCTATTATTAGCACTGCCTACTAAGCATTTCATACCAATGAATGGCAAGTAATTTTGATGATCACAACACAAAAACCATAACAGAGGACCTTCATGCATATGAATACATTATGGATATGTTTGAAGGACAAATGTGTCTTACCCAATCACTCAACTTTTTAAAGACCAGCATTTCTTACCTGATAATTTATAAGAGAAGTAAAGTGTACTTCATGAGCTTCAAATTGTGCAAGGATAAATTCATAACCTTTATCCCTTGGAAGTGGGAAGATAAACTGAAATAAAAAAAGGAAGAAACTGTTTTCAGGAAAAGAGAATAATTTCTTTTATGCAGTGCTCATCCTGACACAACCAGGGTCAAGCAAATAGTGTAAGGCTCTATACATAAACAACACACACTAAAAGGGCTACCATGAAATGAGTCTCACTGAATGTTTCTTTTTTTTTTTATTATTTATGTACTTATCAATCATTATTTGTGATTGCCCTAGGACCCTTTTCTAAGAAAGAGTCCTGGTATTACCAAAGATCTCCTTTCCAGAGGCTCCTGCTGCATAAGGCTGTGCTACTTCCAGAGGAAGGGTAATGATGGACCCTTTTGAAGTGAGAGGTTCTTGAAGGTGTAACTTAATGTAGGCACAGTCTGGTAACACCAAGTGAATGTACTAATGGCACTTATAACAAGCAAACTTTCTCTGTCACTGTGAGATCGAAGGACAGAGGTTTAAGCTCTAATGGGGTATTTTCTTCCTTTACAAAATTAGTTTTCTTACCATTGCTGTTTCCGTGTTTAAAATACCATAAATTCCATGACAGTTATTTCCTTAAGAAATCCTCTCTGTATGGGGAGATGGCATTCCTGGAACATGAAGTATAAAGCCAAGTCACATCATCTTTTTAAAACATGTATGTGAAACACATATCCTATTAGGTACATTAGTGGCTAACTCAGTGCCTAGGATATCACAAAATGGTGGTTAGATGTGGAGTATCATATTAAAATAAATATTTTCTTCTTAATCTTTTGTTGATATCAGTAAATCACTCTCAAAGAAGAACGGCTGTAAGGCAACAACTACTATGAGAATTTCAATGAAATGTAATGCTTGAAATGAGAAACATTCAGACCGGAACTGATTAAGCTGTCTCTACGAAAAATCACAGGATAGTGGTCTGAAGCTCTTGTGGGAAATCTAACTCATAAGAATGTCTTAGTTTCTCCCAGTTGTCATTACCAAGCATGAAAAGGAAAATCTACATATGGTTATGGATCTTGTTAAAAAGGAGGTCATGAATGGTATTCCAGGTTGTGATAATTGTTACAGTAGGTGAGCAAAGTGTTAGGTCAAGGAACACGAAATTCACATGAACTTAGTTGCATTTTGGTAAGCGAGTTATGCTTCTTGATGGTGGGAAGCTCATTTATCTGATCTATTATGTGGGTATTAATCACAAAGGATCGTTTATACTTGAAAACCCTACTACTCTGAGTTGGGATATTTGCTGTATGTTACTGACTCAAGGTTGATAATTAAGAGAACAGAAACTGGATGAGGATGTTTCATCAAACTTCTGACAGTGTTACAGTACAACTTGTTAAGATTTGTATTTTTGAAAGAAATGATTTTGTTTATAAGTGTCAAAGTTTCAAACAATGAAGGATGCATTTATGATGAAATGTTTGTCAGACCCAGGAAGTATTAATATAATCAGATAAGTATACAAAGTACTTTTTGTCTCGTGTAAAAATATGAGTAATTTTAGCAAACTGAAAATTATGTATTACATTAATTAGAAAAGTTAATCATTCATATTTCCTTACTTACAGTTGAATATTTCTGAGCTGTTTCCTGTAGTCTATCATAAGTGTTGGCTGGAATGATTCCACTTACTGCATCCTTGTGACGAAAATGTTCAGTCCAAATCTGTAGAGAGAATATACAGGCAATACAATACTAAAGCTCATGAAAACAAAATATAAGTATGCATTTAAGTGTAAGTAACTACAATAAAATTTTCCCATAAGGCAGGGTGACTTCATATTGTTCACTACATGTCCACATTTCACAATAAAGTTATTTTCTGCTGCCACACACATTTCATAGTTATCTAGCTGTTTTCATTCAAAATAGTTATTTTCACAATTTGTCCAGTATTTTGGACTGAATTCTTAAATTGGTTGGCAAATATTATAAAGAGTTCATCTTTCATAGTGGGATCCCAAATACTTTTTGTGCTTTTTTATATACTCCTTGGAATTCTTGTCATTTGATTAATCATTTTTTTTGCATTGTGAAGTCTTGAATCCTATGTTTTTTCTTTAATTCATTCAATTTGTTGCCACACATAAATAATTACATAAATTCCTAGACTATACAGTTCAAGTTCACTCAGTCTCTCATAGCAGTTCATGTGTTCAATTTCATCAGATTCATTTATGAGGTATTTCTAAATTCACTTAATTTCAGCTATTGTGATTATACATATATGAAAGAGAGAGAGAGAGAGAGAGAGAGAGAGAGAGAGAGAGAGAGAGAGAGAGAGAGAGAGAGAGAGAGAATTAATACTCTGCATCAAGAGTACTTACCTTCTTTCTCATTGTCCTCATTCCTAATACGATTTGAGCTTATATATGAATCTATCCAAGGAAAGGTGTATGTCAGTAACATTCTATAAGCAAATATCAGATGTCAAATATGCAAAATAGAAAATACAAGACTAGCAAAAACCAAGTGAGGGCTCCAAATGGCTCTTATGATCAGATGCACCTAGTGAAAGCAACAGACCAAAGAAAGAATGGGGAGATGGGACTTCTGCAATCGATGCAGACTCCAAGTAAAGACAAACACAATGTCCATAATGCTGAAAACAACACATTTCCCTATTTCTTTACAAAGAAGAACCAAAAGTATCCATTATACCATCCAACTTTTACAAGTGAATTATATCGACCAAGTTTTACACCTGTTAAGTCTTTATTTGAATAACAAACCTGCAAAATATCATACCTCTACAACATGTTGAAAAGAACATGCAAATAAAGACTGTCTTCAGATGCATATTTCTAAACTCTTTGATGATGACCAGATGGGAAGATATGAAGTAAAATTTAAGTTAATAAAGCTGTCTACAGATGCATATTTCTAAACTCTTTAATGATGACCAGATGGGAAGATATGAAGTAAAATTTGTTAAGTTAATACAGAAGAAATAATAACTTACATATTTCACTTCTTCATTGCTTTTACACTTCAGAAGTTCAATCTTCATTATACTGTCGAGCTTCTGTAACAAGAATGAAAGTTTTGGAGTGTGAATAAAGTATTGATAACTTTTCATGAATATAATCTTACTTTCCAGTCATCTTTTATCAGAATACTGTGACAATATTTGTAGTTTGTTTTCTAGAAAAGAAAGAAAAATTCTTTCATGTGCTATGAAAATATCGTAAAGCAATAAATACAATCATTTGAGGCTCTTACTCAACATCTGAGCAAGATACAATCTAGCACTGACACCATTACTCCCTCACTTCATGAACTATCTTGTTTCAGTGCCCACATCATATGCCTAGGTAAGTTATACAAACTGAGGAACAGATGAGGATATTGGGTGTGAACAGTACTATCCATATGCCTAGGTAAGTTATACAAACTGAGGAACAGATGAGGATATTGGGTGTGAACAGTACTATCATATTAGCAATAATGTATACAATGTTACTGACTAAGTGCAGCTGAACAGTAATAAGAAGAGGTGCTACTGATATCAATAAGGATTTCAATAAACACATATTCATTATCATAATTACCATCTAAATCCATTTCAACTAAGCCTGGCCAAGTGCTATTATTCTGTCTTCCTCAGCTTCTCATCTAGGTCTAAAAGGTTATATTCTATGGGATATAGGATCTCATTACCTTACTTGGAGCATAAGCATCTTTTGCAACAGCTTCCTTAGATTTCTTGGCTACTTCTGTAAACCCATGTCCACCAGGCTGGTTCTCTTTTATTTCTTTACCCTTGCTAAACTTTGCTAAAAACTCCTCTGGTGACTCCCTGTTACCAAGAAAAAGTTTCAAGAAATTCAACTGTAACTAAATTACAAAACATTAAAATATACTACATCCCATTTTCAGTATGATACATGCATATAACTACTGTAGATGCACCCACACTGCTAGAAGATCTCTCACAAATTAAATCATCATAAGTCAAGCAACTGAAACCCATCTTCAAAGAAGTGTTACATTCCTGAGCAAATACTTTCCCAATCTAACTAATAAGTAGACACTATTGTATACCTGAAACAGCTCAGCCTACCACCAATATACAATACTCTGTTGTGATATACTTAAATGATATTCAGTGAATGAATTCTCACCAAAAAGTTACTTATAAAGGTGGTGATGAAGGCTTGAGGTGCTGCTGAGGCAAGACTGGGTAAAATGAGAATTATTCAGTGGATGAGGGAAGGGCTTGTCTACAGTACTTCCTGAATCATCTGATTTAGCAATTGTTGTCATATCAATGTCAATACAGATGACATTTAATGAATGCATACTTAAAAACATTGGGATGAGGGCTTAAAGTGATGGCGTAGTGAAATGAGGCGGAGTGACAGTTAATGGGAGGGAGATGGAGGGGCATTACAGTTGTCTACGTCACTCCTGAATTATATAAATCAACAACTGTTGCCAACTCACAGGTAATACAAAATGCACCTAGCCTTTCACACAGCCCTGGGATTTTCTAAATGAGACACAAGCAATATCCTAAGCTTAAAATCTTCCTCAGTATTCCATCTTAGTTAAAGTGTTTGGCAATCTTTAATTGCTTTAAACCCTAGAGCAGCCTTCTCTTCCTTGCAAATCAAATGTCCAGCCTTTTCTTCCTTGCAAATCAATGTCCTGGTTTAAATCTTTTTCAAAAGTAAGCCCAACTCATCCACACTAACCACCAGTTGAAGTGTGTAGTCTCCTTCCTCAAAAGTTTTCTTTGTATATGCAGGATGCAGCTATGAGTTTCTCACCATCATCAAAGCTCCTAAGTACCTCTAATTTCACATCAAGAGTGATAGTCTTAAATCCTATACTTTCCTAAGTATCTTTAACATTACTTGAAGACACACTGAAATGGCTAGCTTTGGAGGCAGTAAACAAAGGAGTGGCAGGTACAGCAGTGTACACAAACTTTGGTACATGTCAAGCAATCACTTGTTTGCAGGCAGACTGATGGACAGTAGGTTTTGAACATATTTTATCAAGAGATGGGACATGAAAAGTATTTTGTCATGCTACTAAAATATGCATTGATAAAAGACATGTTAAAACACCCAGATATTTTTTTAACATGAAAAGAAAAGCTTATTTCATACATTAAAATAGAAAAAGGAAAACTTTTTCAAACCTGTCATAAGTGCAAAGTATATGTGTCGCAAGTCAGCAAAATGCCTCAAGTCAAAACATTTCAACTCAGTGGTATAGGTGTACACTTTGGAGGATAACATATTACCCATGGCACTCAATAGCTTAAATAATCATTTTGATAAACTTTGAACCACTCCTCATTCCTATTTCATACAGGAATGGTACCATGGGCACTTACATTCACATCAAGGTTTGGCTTCTTGAGGGGCTAATGAGTGTCATCTGTTTTCCAAGTGATGGTAGACCTGCCTCTTGAGAGTGAAAGAGTGTATAAGACAGGAAAAGATAATGTTGTAGCTTACTACAGTCTATATGAAGAAGGAAAGAAGCTAATATAAAATCAGTCAAATTTCATGCAATGTATGTAGGATGTTGTGATCTACTCAATGATGCATGAACTTACCAGAGGAAGAAGCTTGCAAGCACAAACATTTAAGACCAGAAGCCATGGTAGTACTTGTAAAAGAAACTGAAAAGCAACAATGTGTCAAGGACAAAGGTTTTAACCCGAGAAGTGAAAAAGGGGAAGGTGAAAAACAAAGATGCTTTGTCTGAACATGGTTACAAAGGAAGGTGGAAGATGAGACCACATAAATAGAAGCTGTATTCTAAACAGAGATTGATAAATATTTTGTAAAGCTTACATAACACCTAAGAAGATAAATATGTTTGAAACTTGAACAGAATCCAATTCTAAGTAAAATTTTGATATTTCAATTAAATGAACCAATATCATAAAAGGGTACCTCAAAGCTAAAGTCTTTTCAGCATTTGCATACTAACGATAATGGATTCATAATGAAATGCATGAGGATATCTTTGATACTTATATGAGAAAAATTAACATTTACCCTTAATCATATAATCAAATAAACAAAACTCAGAAGCATAAGGTACAAAATAATAGACTTACTTTTGAAACTTTGCAATCTTTGTTGCATATTTCTCAAAATATGGGTTTTTTTCTAGTTCCTCTATGGCCTTTACCATGGCATAGCTGGAAGTACTCACAGGCTGCTTACTCATGATGGACCAGGCTGCACGTACTACTAAAGAGTATCGATGACCAACTTGGTTCATTATCAAAGTAACTGTAAACAAAATGTAAAACTATTGATGCCACAGAAGCAGAATAAGCCTAAAAAAAAAAAAAAGTTGAATAAAGTTAATGTATGATAATATAATCAGATAATATTCCTGGAGATACGGGAGAAAGATTACTAATCTCAATTACCTTACGTGTTGTAAAAGGCACTTAAAACGGACAAGAGCAGGGGCTGGAAATCTTTCCCTCTTATATTACTTTCCAAAAGAAGTAACAGAGAAAAGAACCAAATATGGATTTTTTATCCAGTAAGGCTCAGTATTTGCTCTGGATGCTACCTCACTCGTGTGGGAAATAGCAAACATGTATGAAAGATGGAAAAAATAACATAATATAGATTATGATGTTAATCATGACAAATATCAGATAAATAAGATAGGAGAATTGTTTTTCAATACTGCAAGACCTCTTATAATTTGTTACAAATATATTCATAGTCATTATGGGGTCTATAACCTTTGACCTCCAGGTAAATCCACAGTGATTCAGTCACTTTTAACAGATGTTAGCAAAAAAAAAGTTTATCAAAAATCCATGGATTCAACTTTCAAATAGATACTGTACCTATCTATTTATCTACTTAACTCTAACAGCTGTTCCCACCTCAAACTCCCTCAAAGGCCTGGCCAAGACAATAGAGTCTCCATAACCAATGAACTTTAGAGCCTTTCATGCCTCACCCTTAACAGGCTACTGGCAGAGGGCAACTCTAGTGTAGTGTTTGCAGAGGCTTCTACCTACTGTTCCTTCAGACTACTTATACCAAATGCTCCTGCCTAATGTTCCTACCTATTACTTCTACCTAAAGTTTCTACTTAATACTCCCACCTAAATGTTCCAAACTACTGCTTCTATCTATTGCTCCGACTATTTTGCTAAAAGGCAAATCTAGAGTTAAGATGAAAGAGCTACGTGAGTTAAGTGTTGTCAAATGTTATGTACAACAAGAAGAGATTGTTTGCTTGTAGACAGAATGCCAGTGTTCCATGTGTGGGTGAGACAGAAGGAAAAGACAGCTATCTAGTCTGAGGAGAGCTGCCTACCAACTACTTCCTACAATAGATACTGTTTTCATTACATTTTCTATCTATCATTCTGTAACCAAAATAATTCATGAAGTAATGCTGATAAAGGAAAAATGGTTACTTTGTGCATCAGTGAGATGGTAAATAGCAATGCTGTGTTCTTTTCATTTAACATTCAGTATTACCACTGAGGATTCCTGGTGGGAATTCTTGGGTTAAGTGAAGTTACATTAAGTAGATGTTTGTTAAGTTTGGCTTTTTCACAAACATCACTGGAGATCATTATCTTTACCTAACCTCACATTTTCTAAACAAAGGCAGGAGAAACAGCTTTCCTCATATGGCTTCCACTGGACTTAGGCTAGAATTCCTTTATCTTATTTTTCAAACTCCCATCACTTATATGGAAATTCAATAATAGGCACAACAACTTTTCTTCAATAGGAAAAGTTAATATAGTATAAAACAAAGTGGTTTAAGAAAAGCAAATAATTACTAAGGGTAAGTTCAATTTTATGTGCCAAATAAGCTAAATTAGGTTTTGTTAGCTTGGTTTGGTTTCACTGAGATAATCTGGGTTGCATTAGGCTGGTGATGGTTACAAAGCACTATTTCGTTTAAAGGAAATGGCACTTTAAACTTTGAAATATTGAAAAAACTCATATCAGTCAATTTGCTGTTAAAAGAATTACATTAAACTTGTGAAGCTGACTTTGAAATAAGTTTTACAATTTTACATGAGGTGTATCGTCACAGCTTATCATCACAGTTAGTTTACTGAGCACTTTAGGCACCTCCAGTGACTCATCTTTTTGCATAACTGCCCACCATGATCACTAAACAATTACTGAGGCCTCTAGGCACCTCCAATGACTCATCTTTTTTTATGACCAGCCAACAGAGCCTACACTGTTTATGGAACTCATTTTGTGGCTGGAAATTAAGTTCATAGATTGATGTTCAAAGCATCCTGCTACATAAAGAGTAGAATGATTGTAAGAGCACCTAAAGGGTCAAAGGAAAATAAGATTTATAGGTTGCAGCCTTTAGCAGAACTATATCAAGGGCAACAACACACTGAACTTACTCCTAACCATCAGAACTGATCAAGATCCAAACCTTGCTCAACCTAATTCTGTTCTCAAAATTCAAAACAAAAATCTGAATGAATCTCTAATGACTGCAGAAACTTTCTCTTTGCTAAAGTGGAGTTAAAAGCCATATATCTCAAAAATTCTCCACCCCTCACCTTTCATCCCCTTTCTGTCCATCGTGGTGTCACCTCCTTCTCCCTGTTCTACAGATATCATTTTAGTTTCTGCTGTCGTGAGCTGACTGTGTGTGTGTCCCTGCCACCTGAGGCATGCAACTAGCTACTGCTTCCCTTGGTTTCTATGAGCAGACCAGCCACATATGGAGTGACCATTACGATATCTTCTTTCCTTGAACAGTGAAGATGTGGAATTATGCTCCATCTTTCATCCTTCCTTCTTCCTATGATCTCTCTGCCTTAAGGCATCATGTCAACAAAAATTCAGCAAGCTAAAATTACTTTCATTCTTTTCCATGTAATGACCCTCTGATTTATTTTCACACGCAATGGAAACAACTGGGGGAAGTTTATGCACATGCCTCGTCCTTTGTTACATAAAACATGTTTGAGTAAGAAAAGCAAATTTTACTCTTTATTGTCATATGAAAGTACACCTACGAAACCATTTAATAAAATATGCCCCTCTTCTGCCAAGTATTCAAAAACGACCATCATCACAGTACCACAGTGGAAGCTAAAAAAGGGAAGGTTAAAGGATAATCATGTTCCTTAAATGAACTTTTATATATATATATATATATATATATATATATATATATATCATTCAGCGTAAAGGTGAAATAATGGAGAAAATCAACCGGCTGGATAATAATGTAATATCCCGACTGTCTTATAAGTTACTTTATAATTCGTAATTAACATGAGCAAGAACTGATGTAGCATAAAGGAACTGTATCAACAAATTATAAACTGTCAAGACGGAAAATCAGATATCAAACTGCTCAATAATGCGACATAACTGCAGAGGATTAAACTCCCTAGTCTGTGGGTGAAATATTAATATATCAAAAACTACTTCTAACTTCAAAACTGTTAACAAACTTCTGTCATGCTAGTTGCAGGAGAGGACCATGTTATATAGACACAAGAAAACATTTAAAATAATGCATTTTACTGTTTGTGCTCAACAACGTACTGACATATCTCACCGTGGGTGATACGGCCTCTCTCCCAGCGATGAAACCGTATTACGTGAAGACATCTATGTTCATGACATTTTTAAGAATAAATTCTGGGACAAAGTCTGAAATGTTCCTAACATCAAACGAATTAATCTAACTTAAGCATGATAGCCTTACATCAAAAAATCTAACGAAAAATCACTTCCAGGGGCATTACGATTCAAAATTCCAAATACTTTAGTTCGGTATTGAATAAAATAAAAATTACAAGGGTATGAAGAAATTATTTAAGTCTGTGAAATTAGCAAATATCTATAACTATGACAAAGTTTTAATTTTATTTTTATTCTATGAAATCGCATTGAAACAAATAACAAATATGGCGGGCATAAAAGGTTAGACTAAAGTTAAGCTTTTATTCTCTATTATTAGTGATTTATACGTTTGAGAAACATTGGAATTTCACATTTTGATACTTTTCGTTACAGTTATATTATTTTTAATAGTAAAACATGATGTTATCAGGAATGAGAATGGCCTTGTGAAGATCCTGTAGCTGTCACTGTGGGATGAGTCACCTCCTTCGGTTATATCTCTAATTTGTTATCTGTTTTACTTGGTCATCTTCAACTTCTTCCAGTTACGTGGATTATCTGTCTCAAATCATCATGCAAATGAAAGGTATAGATTGGATTAAGGTACCCTGAGTGGTGTGGTGTAGTAGAACATAGTAACGTGCTTTAGCTTCGAAGCCCCACCATATCCAACCTTGGGTAGAGCCCTTCAAGAATTGAAGTAGGTCTCTGTCTGACACTGTATCGTAATTTATCAGTTTATCCTCTGTTAAAGATTTGATGGTAATTGTATCGTCAAGTTGTACCATCTTGATAGAAAAAGATTAACCCACGATTTGGAAGGAAGGTTGGTGATTGTCTAGATTAGCTCAGCATTGCTGTTAGCAGTGAATTTTGTGATTTTGTTCTGCAATGCAAATATGGTGTTTAGATACTACAATAACAGTTGTAGAGCATGATTTGGAGTATTATATCATGTGGAATGACATTAGATAGGGTTTTACAAGTACATTTGGGAAAATATGGGTATTATCAAAGTAAAGTAGCTAATACACTGGCAGAATTCAACTAAATTTTATCAAAACTTCACCAATCTATGTAGCTGTCAAGATTTATCTTATTTTTCAATGTACTAGTTAAAATACATTAGCCTAACCCATAATCAAGCACTGTCAACATGGCGCCAGGGTTCAACAACCAGACAGCATAGCATTTTGCCTTACAATCCCCAACATATCTCTGGATAATTAAGTTTTTTATAGGTTTTGTTGATAATTTATTTGTGTATTACCTTTGTTTACATAGCCTGATATTTTCTTTGACATACATAATCTTTAATTTCTTATGTAATATTTTTCAAAGAATTATAATGATCCAAATTATGATATGCAGCTTGTATTGCATGTCAGTGAACTCCTTATTCTTAGTAGAAATGATTAGACTGGGAGAGCTCAGTGTGGAGTATTACATTTTAAGCTCTGATGATTGATGATAGATAATGATAGTGGGAGGGCTATGATGATATGGGACAATGTAGGTTGAAAATGAGGGAAACATTTCAAGAAATCAACAGAATCCTCAAAAACCTCACCAGATGATGTTTTTCATGTTAATTAAAAAAAAGAAAGTGTGAATGTTATATCGTTTTCTTTCAGGTGTTAGGAAGTTTGTTCACTAAATGTTTTTAGTGTTTGCTGAATGTGTTTACCTCCTACAACTGGATGTTACACTTGTGGAAATAGGAAACTGTTGACAACATTTTTGGTATATTCTGAATATCACACTGAATATTATGGTAAATCTTGCCCTCAGTATTGTAAGGTGATATTTTTGTGGGTTCTTTTGATTTGTATGAGTGTCTGAATTTTGTCTCAAATTTTACTTGATATTCATAACCTTTCTATCACTTTCCTTGGGGAGTCTAAATTACTTTTAGTAAGTTTAAGGAGTCCATTGATATGCTATTCCTCTAAATCCATGTTATTATTGTGGTCCCATTAAACTGGTGCTTTACCATATTTTGCATTTTCCAAGCATGACACTGGTATTGTGAAAAAAAGTTATTCAGTATATAGAGCTACTAGTGACGCAAAGCCAATATAGAAAATAATGATGAGACATTAACTCCAGCAGTGGTTGGAAGAGTAGCCATATTGAATTGCAGGTAAAGTACTGGACAAAAGGTTATTCCAATCCATATAACCAAACCCCATGACAAAGGGGCTTTGCTCATCAGCTTATTGCTTTAAACGAGATCAACATTATGCAGCGATAGATGATAATTCAAAAGTAATGAATGAGAGTTATGAACACTTTCTGCTCTCTTGTTTCACTCCCAGTGGAATTACTTTCATTTTATATTGAAAAATCGGGATCCATATCTTATTTTTCTCCCAATTTCATTGTACTGGTATGTTTTTATACTATTAATAAATCTCTTTCCATATAAGCTGAAAAAATGCCAGTAAAGTGGCACAGTGATATCAGTTTAGGCATGCACCAAAACTAGCTTTAAGAAATGATTCCTTGTGCTTTGGATTTGTACTGTAGTTAATTTTGCTTGGAGAAATTCCTGCATAAGGCATATCTTGTCTTATATTTAAGACCAGAGTTATGAAGGAAAGGGAAATTGTGAGGGTGAAATAAATACTAAAGGTTGGTGTGCTTAAGATATATGAAACTAGCAAACATGCAAGTATTTCAGTTTACATTTATGTTTATGCCATATAAATGATGGTACTATATATGCAGTTCTCTACTGTCATGTGATAAACTATTTTTTATGTACTGTTAGGTTCCTCTTTGGTTACCTTCACAATTTTGTAGGCACTGTGAGAAAAGCATGGTATGCAAATGTTACCAGCATGAAAAATAATTTTATTTTATTTATTTATTTATTATACTTGATCGCTGTTTCCCACATCAGCGATGTAGCGCCAGGAAACAGATGAAGAAAGACCCATCCCCCCACGTACACACATATATACATACGTGCACATATATGCACAGTACATATATATACATACCAACATATATGTATATACCTACATACACATGCATATACACATGTCCATATTCACACTTGCTCGCCCCCATCCACTCCTGATGCCACCCCGCCCCACGGGAATTAGCATTGCCACCCACCGCGCTGGCGAGGTAGCGCCAGGAGACAGATGAAACGGCCACATTCGCTAACACTCAGTTTCTAGCTGTCATGTGTAATGCACTGAAACCACAGCTCCCTTTCCACGTCCAGGCCCCACAGACCTTTCCGTGGTTTA
>JAYMFT010277862.1:0-10533 GCA_038088735.1 Panulirus argus | reverse complement strand
GTGTGTGTGTGTGTGTGTGTGTGTGTGTGTGTGTGTGTGTGTGTGTGTGTGTGTGTGTGTGTGTGTATGCATTAAATCTTGTCCTGAGAAAAGAATCTCAAGAAACGAAAAGAATATATAGAGATGAACTCAGCAAATATGGCTTATTATGGTTACCACTGAAACCGAAAGTAACAAGTGATTAAACTAAAGGAAAATCATGAATAATTCTGTTTACAGGTGCACTAGATTACCCTTAATTAGTCGACCTGATGTGATTATTTGATGTTTATCAATCATTTATACATTTGACTTAACTGCAGATTATATTCATGTGGGTTCAGAATGCGGGGAGAGAGAATAGAGCACTTATTCCTAGGGGTCAGGGTCCAACGTTTGAGACTCAATATCTATAATCCTCTCAGTATATATATATATATGCCTATATTCATTATATCATAATCCAGAACTTTTTGAGATGATGAAATTCCCTCTCCAACACACACACACACACACACACACAGACCAGCCCACCTGTAGTGCAGAGACGATCAGTCTGTCCCACCTGAAGAGAGGCAGATATACCTTCCTAAACACCCAACAAGCTCACAATTCTCAGACTCGCTATCCCAGACACGTTCCTGGACAGTGAGTGAAGATATCAGACTTGCCATCCTAGCCACGTCTCCCGGCATCGAGTGACCATATCAAACTTGCCTGCGCTGTGTCATCGGAAAAGTTCATTTCCCCCCCAACAGTATGAAGGGAGAAATGACAGGCGCTTCCCTGACAACATCTTGTGGATACCGGTTGCCTTTTTTTTCCTCGTGTGGATACCAGTAGAATCTTACTTGTTATTCATGAAGACGAAGACATCTATAAATCCAAGCAGCTGTGAAGATAGCAGATGCGAGAAATATAAAGAACAGGAGAGGTGATGAGATACAGATAAGGAACGTTGTAATATATGTATACGTTGGGATTAAACCATACGTCAAAAACGTACAGTAGAACATTGGAGAGGAGATCTAAACGTAACTTTAAGGAAAAGGAACATGCAAAAACCGAATGTCCTGAATGGGGTTGAGACAGACCGTCAGCAAGGGTGATGTCTTTGTGAAGACTTGCACATCTGAAGTGGATTCTGCCGTGGGTTTGGAAAGGGCTGGGAGCCCATTACCCTAAGCAGAAAATAAGTATTCCACTCAGGGAGAAGCGAGACTCTGTGAGAAAGGTAAGCATAAGGTGTGATAAAGGATAAGGACTTGCCTCACCTAAAGAGCCCAAGTTCCGTTACAGATATTTCTCGTGTGAGTTTCAAAGATTTTTTGACGCTAGTTTAAGTTCAGGTATATGCATGATGTTTGTGTACATGGGTTAGTAAATGTATTTTTTGTACAAGTGTGTACGTGTTTTAGGTTCGTGTTTTCCTCTTTTATATTTTATTACTACCGTGTGCTCGTAGTTGTTTCTGTGTATGTACGTGTTTTTTTCATTCGAATTCAAGGCATCCTCAGGTAGTCAGGGAAAGTATATCAAATGTTAGAAACATCTGATAGTATGAGATTCACGAGCATCAACACTGTATAGGAATCGTGTGAGCTTTACCAAGCATATTACATTCCGTAATAATTGTTATTACGAGCGATCTATCCTTACATCCAACAGCTTAAAACGTTGCCTGTATGACGTAGATGGTTTGGAAGTTGGCAGGGAAACTCAGATTTACCAAAGGATACAGAATGACTTCTGATATGCATACGAAACTTAATCAGAATTTGCAGATTAAGCCGCGTAATAATCACATACCGCAGCCCACGGTGCGGCGGGTCAAGTTCGAGACTGTAATCACCTGGTTTAATGCTACCTTGGCCAGCCGAGTATGAGCTACGACGCTACCACTCTCATCACTCCCCTACATTGCCTCCTTAGTGCTACGGCCGCTGTAGAGAGAGGTGGAGTGTACCATGTGTCGTGTGTGGTGGTAATACAGACACCAGCTCTGATGTGGCTAACGCTCACCGCTGAGAAGAGGGAATTAGAGTTGCGAAGAACGAGATGTATGAATTACCTGTCAGTTATTATGTGCGAGGTGGAGAGACTGTATGTTTGTGGACTGAAAACCAGCTGTACGCGTGTGGGTAAGGCAGAGGGAAAAGCCCCTCAGCCATTGGGCAAAAAAGTGAAATTTGACAGCCACTGAAGTGCTGGTTCACTTCGGAGCCGTCACATATCCTTCCAGTTCCCAGGCGGGTAGTACTCGTATCACAAGACTGCCATTACCAAAATTACAGGAACGAGAATGATGCTCGACACTTCAGTCAGAACTTCAAACCCACAGGGAAAACGCCTGACAGACATCCACGCTTCCTGTTTTCCTTCATTTACAGCTACGAGTGTTAACAAAGACATCACAGATACGAGAGTACAAGAAATTTCCTCTTCGTCTTGTCAAAATATTTTATCTTACATGTGCACGTAACAAATAGATTATCTTTACGGATTGGTCCGATGGATTTCAAAATGAACACTACTAATCCTGTGGTCTCCATAAGGTTAGTAAAGTCATAGATGCGAGACTCATTTGATAATTTCGTTAGCTGTTTCTGTACGGTAATAAATATCGAAATAATGAATTAAGATACACTATAACTATTTTGAAATGGTATAATCTACACTGTATTTTGTCTTGGGCACATGGAAGAATATGTGTTTCTAAGGAAGCTAGAGCTACCAGTGCGAGGCAAGACCCAAGGGCATTTGTTTAAATCCTTCGTCCGTTGTCATATTGTCTAACATAGAAATGTAAAGGATCCTTTTTGCGTGTGTTCATCAACTGATTAATGCCTCTGGGAGAGAGGAAATTGCCTTGGATGGAAGCAGCCGTTTTCAGCCTCTTCGTCAGGTCTATAGTCGCGGGTTGTTTCGTCACGACTTCACTGTATACGCTGTTATATCAGCTGTCTTTAGCGATACATTGCCATCGGGTTGACGAAGCAGAGTACAGTCTCTCGTCGAAGTCCATACTATCCATGCTACTGAATGTAGGGCAACCTCTAGCTGCGGAAGCCTTTGGAAGAAGGGTTTTGAGATAATAACAGGACCGACCCTTTTAGAATTTCATATTATATACTGTAATGCATTATATCTAGTTACAAGCTTTATCCTGAAATATTTTCCGCAGGTGAACGTGACTAAAGAATAATGAGAGAGAGAGAGAGAGAGACCATACTTTGAGCACTTTTTTTTGTTTCAAGTGTTGATTTTTCACCCTTCAGGTAGTTGCTTCCGTTCACCTTTTCTATTGCTTATCATATCAAACCCTAATCTTTTTAGGCATGTGACCCACCTTTTATAGTGAAGAGTTCCTTATACTTTTTGAATCCGTATAAATATTTGGTTCCAGACCATTGCACTAGCTGTTTCCAGCTGTATTGTCCCACCCATAAGACCGAGGCACGAACTATGGCCTCTAAAAGTAAGAGTAAAAATCTATGACCCATTAAAACACTTCTCGGTTTCTGAAGCTAAGAGAAACACACAGAAAAAGAATGGATTTGAATTGAAGCCACTACCAAGAACGGCGTGGAACGTTTGAAGCCAAAGATTGTTGGTCTGGAGGGTGTGTGTGGAAGGGAAAAGTAGGAGGAGGAAGCGAGGGGCGGTTTGCAAAGGATATTGAGAAGGAAGGAAAAGTGAGAGAGATTCTTAATCAGAAAGAGGGGAGAGCTGAAGAGGATGGAAGTGATGGACGAGTAGTAGAAAAAGGAGGAAAGGCTGAGGCAAGAGAGGGAGATTAACCGAAAGGAAGTGAACAGGGAGATGAGTAGGGGAGTGTAAGGGGATGTGGTTGTATCCGGGGGAGCATTCCAAGGATGAAGGGTGCAGTGATTCGCTCCCCCGTTCGTGTAGGCGGCCCTACCACAGGCACTGACGAAGGGAGAAAGAGAAAGACTGGAAGGTAAAGGAAAACGGGAGATGGAAGGAGAGAGAACATCTAAAAGCAAACTAAGAGCGGCATTGTAAGCGCATATTGTAACCTTCTAAGTGTTGGCATCCGACTTGTCATTGGTTTCCTTCCAGTCGCCATTATTGCTTGCTTCCTGCCTCCCACTGGTAGATTCCCATCTTCCAGCGCCGGTCTTCCAGGCGTAAGTAATGGCTCGCCGCCTGCCAGTAGTGGTATCCCATTTGCCAGCGTCAGCCTCCCGGCATTTTGTGGTGCCATAGCTACAAGTAACGGCTTCCACCTGCCAGAAGCGGCCCCTTTATTTGCCATCGTTGTCTTACAGCTGCTGGTGGTGGCTTCTTGTTTCCCATTGCTGGTTTTCCAGCTGGTATACTGGCGGCCTCCCTACTAAGTGGCCTTCCAACTGCTTATGGTGTCTTAACAATTGCTAATGGAGGCTTTCCAGCAGTTAATAATGTCCTCCCTTCCTGTAGTAGCCTTCCAGCAGGTATTTGTGGCGTTCTGCTACCAATGCCGACCAGCTACTAGTGGCAGCCTTCCAGCTGCCAGTGGTACCCTTCGAGGTGTAGGTAGGATAGGGGGTAGAGTGATACCGAGAGAGAGAGAGAGAGAGAGAGAGAGAGAGAGAGAGAGAGAGAAGGAAAAAAGAAATGATTTGGGAGAGGTAACTGAAATTCCGTAATTTTCCTTGCCTCTCTCTATACCTCGTTCTGTCTTTCCTCTCTCAGTATATGCGTTCTCGTATTGCCTAAATATTTTTAGATACTTGCAGTTGTAGGGTTTCTTGGAGAGGTTTTATTGAGAGGTGTCTGTTCCTTTTAAAGTAATTCTTCAAGATTAATTGTGACGTACGTGAATATGACCAAACCAGAGAGAGATTACCAGCCGAGTGATATCTTTCTTTTAACTTCATTTCAATTACTCCTCAAATAAGTGCATTTCTCTTTTTCGTATCTTGGACATTCATTCACTCCACATGTCCCCACCTCTCACACTTTCTATGTTTTATTTTCCCCTTATGTCTCCTCCTTCCACACAACCTCCTCTCTCTCCCATCCCAGGTAACTGATATCCATCTGTTACCCAAGGACCACGATACGGTGCAGAGCAGGGGCTTCCCCCACACAATCACTGTCAGTTATAGAGTCACGTCTTCCCTTCTCGCCACACGCCCTCGGCCGTGTGGCCACGTCTCTCTCTCGCCGTCACACTTTATCAGCTGCGTGGCTACGATCCCCTCACCGCCACACACGCTGCCCGCATTTCTTTTTACTTGAGAGTAAAATACAAGAGAAGACGAGGATAAATAGCGAGCGAAATTCCATTTGATACCACTTGTAATATATAGGAGGAAACTCTAGCAAAAATATTACCAGGAACTTCTCAGCAGCTTCTCTTATTACCCGAGAATCACCGCCATGTTCACGACATATGATTCCTCCGGCTGCAGTGTGTCCGTGGAGCCACTGCTGCCCCTTCAACAGCATCTTGTCCCGGTCGGTAGAAGGTTTTCATTCGATGCGGCTTTGATCTCAATTCTTTTTTTTTCTGGAGTGTGCTGGAGGCCTCTGGTTGCTCTCCCTGCGAACCATCACTCTTCTCCGAAACTGGTTTACGTCGCGTTTATCAGATACTTACTGATAGTTTGCTAGTTTAACGGATGATTATCAAGCGGTCACATAGCGTCTTAAGGATCAGTTACATATGACTGGTTAACTCGTGTTTTTTAACGGTTACCTGTTCCTGACCGTGACGCATTAAGCAGCCTCCAAGGATCGATCGCTGTTCATCAGTCTTTAAGGGTTGGTCAGGTTAGGTTAGGTTAGGTTAGGTTAGGTTAGGTTTCCCCAAGCATTACTAGATGACCGTGGTCTAACATAACGTTGTCCCAGGCACCACGAGATGTCTCTGGTTGGCATTTGTTTACGCAGGCGTTCCCAGGCGTGTCTGCTGTAGCATATAGCCATCCAGGCACAACTGGAAATCTCTAGGTCGCGTTTGCTTACCTGGACTCCGTGAGATGTGTGGGATAAACGTGTTTATCCAGACTGAACTGCGGTTCTTCCAGGTCACATGGGATCAGGCAGGCACCAGGAACTGACCCATGGGTTTAACACAGGAGACAGATATACAAACAGCAGGAAGTTTCCTCAGTCAAAGACTTTGCGCGTGTGCTTGAAATGGAAGTGTGGGAAAGACTCGGATGGCGCTCGGGGAGTGAGAGGTGGCGCTCTGCTCCAGCGACTCTCAATGACGGTGATCTGGGTGTGTGGTGGAGTGATGGCTGAGGGAGTGGAGGGCAGGGAGCGTGGGATGTGGAGGAGGTGTGAAGGTGATGGAGCGGTGAGAGGATGTGTAGAGGAGCTGAAGGTGAGAGAGAAGCGTGCAGGAGGAGTACTTGTAAAGGAGGGAGAGTGAGATGCTAAGGGTTTGGAAGAGATGGGAGGTAATCCGAAGAGATGTGAAGTATGATGAGGAGGAGGGAGGAAAGACAGAGAGTGCGGAGTAAATGGGCAGGAGATGGGAAACAGACGGTAAGGAAGGTGTGAGAGAGAGTTCATGACAAAGGCAAACAACTGGCAAGGCTGTATCACTGGGAGTACGGTCTCGTCAAAGAACTTCTCACTCCAATGTCGTTCACATTTCCCTGCTACTGGAAGTACCGCGGCAGAGAAATTTGTCCTTGGGTAATTATAGATAAATACTGGAGCACCTCCCTCGGCGATGTCATCAGACTCACTGCACCGAAGGTATTACGGTTCCCAGACGCGAGCAGGACTTCTGGTCTGGGATAAGTCTGGCTGAGGAGAGGTTTAGTGGATCTTGTTAAGTTAATGGCATTGCGAAATCCACTGACAGGATCTGATGGCTTTACTTCTGCTCCAAGCCTGCTGAAGATTACCAATATGTCCTCCAGGGTTGTCTTTGAGATCACTGATGATGGATGTCAACGTAGGCAACATGCTTTTATAATTTGGATTCTTATCTCCTCAGATGAATGCTCCAAACACTCTCATAGGTCCTCCCCTGGTTGGACAGATACATACCAACGCTACAGGTTAACACGAGCAAAGCAGAATAACACGAACACAGTAAAACACCAGTATATTGATTTGTGCCGGAACCCCGGCAAATTTATTGTGCACCCCATACTCATCCTGTGAACGGTAACGCAAAAGGAATACAGGGGTCACAAAGGGTCTTAGTCAGACCCCAGTGGGTTGATATTACATGCATTACATAGTTACATAGTTTCATATGTTAAGTTCTACCTGCTAGATGCAGAAATTGGATACAAACTTAAAATTTCAGGTATATTGTTATTAACAATAAGGTGTGACATTTCTTGCAGGGTTTGTTTAGATCTGTCCCTGAACAGCTCTATTTTTCACATTCTAAGACAGCGTTCTAAGTTTGTGACCAAATCTTTGACCACAAACTTTACAATTTACACGATTAACATATCCAGATAGGCCAAAGCGCCACTAGTACCTATAGCCTAGCCTTAATCGAGCAATTACATCATGTAATCTGATCTTATTACTCTTCCATAAACATGTTTTACTTTACACATTTCACTGTGATGGAAAATGTTTCTACTTGTGCTCATCTGAACTCGTCTCCGTGTTTCAAAGAGGCCAGTTAGTTCCTTTCTGATTGCAGTTTTGAGGCTTCATGAAAGGTATGCTAATGATCTTTTAATATTAGGGACATGTACGGAATATTGAATATCCTGCACGGCAGTTGCCAGATAATCTTCGATTTTTTTTTTTGTTTCACTTCATCGCAAGTTCCGGTTCTTGCTTATACAGAAAGGATAGTAAAATATTTGTTTATGCAGTAGTGACTGAATTTGACCTTGTGCTGGTTTCTTATTTACAGTACTTCTCAACAGCGGCTTCTTTGGTAGAATCTCATATGACTAGGCTGTCCTCAATTCCTCGGCAGCATCATGTGAGGATCTCGACCGTAATTTAAACCATTCACTGACATTGAGACGCCATGTATTATTCACCTGATGAACGCCAAGTTGCACAAGCCCAAAGATTATCCTTACAAGAGCTCTCCAGTTCGCTTATATCTACTACTGTGAGATACGCAGAAAGGTGCAATTTTGGTTGCAAAAAATTTAAATTTGTAGGAAAGTTAAAGTACTGGAAGCTGTAAAATGGCAGTGAAAGCCAGAGATAGTATGCCACTGGAAAAAGGCAGCACCGGACGGCAGGACAGGACGCCAGCCGTCATGTAGTGGATTGCAAGTCACACGCTGGTCACGTCGCGCGAATAACAACGACGCCAGCGTGCAACTGGTGGTGGTCATCCGGCTCAAAACTGCATCACTTTCTCGTTATGTTATTCGTAGGTCACTTGTGTCCTCATTTACGGCTGCATGAAACATGTACCTGTATTATTTTTTTTGTCTCATAGAAAATGCTATATAAAGCAGGCAAATAATACTCAGTTTAACGTGGTTGAAAGTAACGATAATTCGATAATAAAGGTTGATTGGTAGGCAAGTGAAATGTCAGCTAACTTGGGGTAGCCTTGTAGACCGGCCACGTTCCCTTTTACATACAGTGCTCCAGTACTGACACTGCTGCCGTATTTTTCACTCTTCTAATGTTTAACATATATGCATTAACATAGACGGAATCTATTGAATAAATAGAAAGGATACATCTGATATATAGTTGTTGAAGTTCCGTAACTACAATAAATAAAGATTTAGTCATATTATGGAATGGTTGTGGTTATGTTATGGTAAAGAGAGAAAGCCTTGACCGGGCTGGTGGGGAAGGTAAGGCCCAGAGAGGCTGGGTACTCTACGGAGGACCTGGTCATTAATTGCTGCTGATGGCGGTGGTGGAAAGTACGTGTTACTGACAAATCTTGGGTCGATATCATGATAGTGCTCCTCCTGGTGACAGACTTAGTTCCCGCAGGTGACGCGTAGGTTTCTGTTACTTTTTCTTTTCTTTCTATAAAGCCCGAGCTCACTCGGTGAGTGTTTGGCTGGTGTTGGAGTATAATAATGTACAGCGAGGCGCAACTCCTAACTTAAAAGTTCATCTTGAGATAGACCTGGTGAGCTGTAGAGGTCACCATTCCTGGTCTTGTGCCGCCAAGTTGGAGCATGTTTGGTGCAGTCTTTGTTCTGCTCTGCTTAGTTGACTTTACAACAAAAAATCTTTTGGTGTGAATACGTGCTGCAACTGAGTATTCGCTAAAAAACGAAAAGAATAATTATTTAAGAAATAAAATCTGAGGCAGACTTAAAATGATATGTAGGCGACGGAAGGAAATCATCAGAGGCAGAAGATATAAGAGAATGAGTGGGTAGAATAAATAGAAGCAGGAGATACAAGGATGTAAAAGGGTACAGCAGACACATGAAAATAAGCAGATGTAGCAGAAGATTACGTGACGATAATCAGAGGCAGAAGAGTGAGAAAGAGAAGGTATCAGAAAATAAGCAGAAGCAGGAGACACAAGAAAAGTAATTTTGTCCTGGATTGTCATGCTGGACCTACATACTCCCGGTCTCCCATGTCAGTCTTACGCTTGCCCCATCAGTTTTGCCAACTAACTATTCACGTGAAAATTATATAAGTTGCCTTTAAGATAATCCAGTTGTGGTTATAGTCAATCAGTATATTCTCGATTTATTAACAGTAACGAGTGAGGTTCATTCTAATATCAGTCTACACATATAAAAGAGGCAGCAGCACTTTGTAAGGATGGCTTTTACTTGTCCACAAACGTATTAAACAGAGTCAAAAGATCTGAACTAAAGTCGAGAAATAAGCTTTGTCCACTATCGTGATATTAAATAAAAGTCGTAAAATCTGAACTAGTGTCGAGAATTAAGCTTCAAAATGTACTCATTCTTCATTACCAACACCTTACACATCCACCAACAAGACCATCAACGGAAAACAAGACAAATCTGCTCAAATACGCGAAAAACTCGATCTTTCTTTATTCACTTTTTTGGGACGACGGTAACTCAAGGTTGGAACGGTTTTTCGCATTAGTTCAAAAATCGATCGACTCCATTTTGCACATGGAAGTGCAGTACACTATCACTGTCTTAGAGAGATAGGAATGATCAAGAATCTATTGCAATATTTGTCCACCTGAAAGACTTTGGTCATCAGATTGACTGGAGCAGTGTCAAGGTTATCATTTTCGATGGATAGTGGATAGGAATACTGTTTAATCGTCTGTTATCAAACATAGTAGAGATATTTATATGAATCAGTATGTTGGTTTATATGAATTAGATAGCTTTATGAATTAAGAAAAATTAATATGTTTTCCAAAACAAAGGCTAACCTGAGTTTGTGATTGAGAGAGGTGAGGTCGTTGAGGGTGACCTGTGCCCTAATCCCTTCACTCGCCTACCTCTCCCAGTGGCAGCTGTTATAGTGTTTTATAGTTCTCTCTATTTTTACTCAGTCCTGACAATGTAATTTTAGGAAAGCGTTTGACACTATATTTTCCGTTTCCTTGTGGTTTTACATATATATATATATATATATATATATATATATATATATATATATATATATATATATATATAT
>JAYMFT010277851.1:0-10534 GCA_038088735.1 Panulirus argus | reverse complement strand
ATATATATATATATATATATATATATATATATATATATATATATATATATATATATATATATATATATACCACACATAAACTAATGCCTCCCTCCTCTTTACAAAATGGACGCTACCGCAATAACTAAATTAATAATTTTCCAAACTGACGTTATTTGAGAATCTTATAAGAAAAGGATTACAAGTGATGAACCCCCATCGGGAACATGGAGTCCAGAAAAGCGAACACGATGGTACACGAGCCTTACAGTATCCAACCCTGTTCTTTATTTCCCCCACCTTAATCGACACCACAACTCTCTTAAACTTTTTTAATCTTTAGTTATATCAAAAGGAAGTGGTCGACCACCAGGGCGACCCATTTCTCTCCCTCGGTGAGGTCGACAGCCAGGGTCACCCATTCTCTCTCTCTCTCTCCCTCTCGGTCTGGTAGCCTTCGTCCAGGCCTGGTTTTTCAGCGCAGTCTCGTCGCTGGATGAACACCACCACTGCATAAAAGGGTGTTTGTCAAAGAACTGGACACTATGTGATACCTGGAGTCTCGCTTCGACGCCAGTCACACGATGCTACCGGGCGTCGGCGTTTACGAGCTGTCTGTGAAATCACTCCCACTCGTAAGGCCAACCGCTCCCATGTCCTACGTTTACAATGGTTGTCGCATTTGAGGTACTACTGTGTGGGCTGGGGTGCTAACAACGTGTGGGCTGGGGCGCTAACACCGAGTGGGCGAGGGTACAGACACCGTGTGGGCCGGGCAACAAACGCAGGTCGGGTGAGACACTGTGTATCAGTGATGCTCACCTACGTATACCGTCTGTGTGAATAGCAAAAGGAACAATGGGAGTCCGTGCGACACAGAGGGCCAAGCCACTTGCCCCAGCACCACCATCAACAACAACAACAACAACAACAACAGTAGCAGCAGCAGCTGCAGCAGCAACCCCTCACCGACAACAAAATCCCGGGTCGCCTCCCCTTTCCCCCTCCCCCATCCCACGTGCACATAAAGCAATAAATGGAAAACTCCTTCGATGGATGGAGGATTACCTCAATGGAAGGGAACACGGGGCGAACGTCAGAGGGGTGAAGGGAGTTTCTCGAAATGGGGTCGAGGTCACTAGCGGAGTGCCGCAGGGTTCTCTTCTGGGACCAACGACTCATCTCGATCCGTACGAATGACTTGCCTGAATACGTTTGAGCGTAACGCAAAGTGGTCATGAGGCACGTGAAAAAGAGAGGAGCATGGCACCAGCTTTACGTACGTTGAAGGGAACCTCGACGTAAGTCCAAAGTTGGTCTGATACTTGGCCTCTGCATTAATGTCATTTGGCAAGAAATAAGTTACACGAATCTGTGTGAGAGACAGAGGGACGTGGGAGATGACATTGCCCATACCATGTCGCCAAAGTCCTACGTTAGCACAGCAGTAAAGGAGACAGACAGACAAGCTGTCTGATTCCATACACATGGAATGCATTCGAGGAAATACTCAGCAAGCTGTTCACATCATCCGCTGAATAAATGGATGAAAAAAAAGGAATTTGTGGCGCTTGCGGTGGAGTGGAAGCGACGCCAGGTGAGGGAAGGCGAGGGGCAGTGCGGCAGGTTCGAGTCTCGCTGCCACAATATACGGAACTTTCACAAGTGTTTTTCTTTTTCAGAGTTATTAGAGAAGTTGGCGCTCCTCGAATACGTAAACAACCTTACACACACACACACACACATACACAAAGTCAACCAAAAATACATTTACATATAAACAAACACTCACGTACAAAACACCTATGCAAACACACACAATCTCAAACGACTACCAACCTACACACACAAACACAGAGGCATGGGGGCACAGCCTCCAGTTAGCCCCAGGGTGAGGTAAATGAGCATATTAATTGATTCAGGCCAGAAGCTCTCCCTCCGGCCGGACCAAAATACAAGGCCGGGGATCGTTCAGACATGCAGCACGAGCGGAGGCGCGGAGGCAGGCGTGTGGGTGTCGTGGCTCCAGTATGAATTATCAAGAACGCGTAGGACTCCCGTCAATTTTTTTTCTGGGGGCGCGCCCGTGCATAAAAAAACTGCTGGACACCCCTACTGCAGCAGGAGGCGTGTGTGTGTGTGTGTGTGTGTGTTAGATGGGTGCGTAAACATTCGCTTGGTCTGTGGTGGTGTTGGGGCGAACGCGCGCGCCAACACATGCAAAGCAACTACAGGGTCATCGGTTCGAGTCCTGAGGCGTTTGTTATCAACAGCCCTTTAAAGTTGGCAGGGAGGGTGAGTACTACCTCAATGAATACCAGGACGACGGTTCGACCCCCCCTTTGGCCTCCTGTCACACGTGTGACCTCAAAGAGTCGTACCGCCGTTGTTCTGGGGGTCGTACCGCGCCTGCAGGTGGTCAGGTCGTGGCCTGGTGAGCAAGGTGGTGCTCCTGCGGCTGGTGTTAAACTTCACCTCCTCCTCTTCCACCGTGCATGTCTGCAGACAATGCCTCCACCTCACTTGTCTTGCCCGACCCCTCCCTGTCTCACTCTCTCTCTCACCCCCTCCCCTCTCCTCCCCCTTTCCCCTAACTCACTCTCGCCTTCCCTCACCCCTCTTTCCCTTCCCCCTCTCCCTTACCTTGCTGGTTCTCACCTTCCCACACTCCCTTCCCTTGACTCACTCTCACTCCAGTCCTCATTTACCTTTCGTCACTCTTATTCCCTCTCTTCCTCACCCTTTCCCCTCCCTTAATCCTGGCCTTACCTAGCCCTACGCCTGCCTATCTCCCTCGATCCTTCAGTCTCCCTCCCTCTCTCCCTTCCTATAATAATCCCAGAGATATATCATTGATATAATCATCACCCAGTTCCTCCCCTCCCCTCTGAGCATGCAGCTAGGGAGGAGAAGCCTTCCCCCCCCCCTCCCCCCACCTTGTGTCCACCGCTCCGCTACTGGGGTTCCAACCCGCGTCCTGGCGCTCTAGTATGTAGGTACTGATTACAGAGAAGCCAGTGTGAGGAAGTAGAAATGGCGGGGGAAACTCACGGAAAACCAGAAAGGGAATGAGAACGGATGGAAGACGAGGAGTAGGCAACTACAGCAGAAGGGTCAAGGAACACGAGTATATACGTCGACTAAAGAGAACTGGAAAAATGTATAAAGTTATGAACCATGGAGGAGATGAGTAATGAACACAGTGACATCATTATGTAAGCTCTACGGGTACAAGGGATATAATTAGTACAGATTGATCCTGGGGAAGGATACAGAGCCCAAACAACGACAGAGGTAGAGTTAAAGCCACTGCTGAACAGATGAGGAGGGTTCGAGAGAAGGTTATATTCGCTTTCTTTACCTCCTCTCTCCCTCCCTCCCTCTCCCTCTCTCTGGGTCTTCCCGAGAGAGCACAGGGGGCAGTGGGTTCTGACCACCCACCCTCCCAGCCCACCCTGGCCTCTGGGGCCACCCATCGGCCACCGTGGTGGCAGCAGCAGCAGTAGGAGGAGGCACAGGCAGGCAGCGAGTCGTCCACCACCAACACCACCACCGCTGCTGCTGCTCCTCCTCCTCCTCCTCCTCCCACACCCATCAGCGGAGGGACCCCCTGGGCCGACCAGCTCTAACCCCCTCTCCTCTCCTCCCCCTTCCTCCTCCTCCTCCTCCTGTCCCACTGTAAATGCCGAAGTTCAAGTTCCCCCAACCTACAGGTGAGTCCTCTCTCTCTCTCTCTCTCTCTCTCTTTCCCTCTCCCTCCCTCTTTCTCTCTCTCCACCACTGACAAAGTAAACTCCCCCACTGCACAAAATACACACATACACACCACTGAATAATAAGAGGTTTCTGGCTTATGTATACTCAAAGGATAATACTGGTCTGTGTAAGTATGCTTCCTTTTTGTCGATCCATATTTCAAAATGCACGTGATGACACAAATATAGGTAGGCTATGTGAGCCCACACGTGGGGTGAAACATTCAATCACAACAGACGAATCATCACGTACAACATTCACTCTCTTCTTCTGAAGATTATCACATATCATACTCTACTGGCGATTTATCACGTTTAATATTTACTCTCTGCGGGCGATCATCACGTATAATATTCACTCTCCTCTGAGGATTATCACGTATAACACTCTCTACTGGCGATTATCACGAATAATATTAACTCTTCTGACGATTATCACGTATAATACCAACTCTACCGATGATTATCACGTATAACACTCACTCTCTACTGACAATTATCACGCATAAAATCAAGTCTTCTGACGATTATCACGTATAATATTGACCCTCCATTGACGATTATCACGTACACTACTTACTCTCTACAGAAGATTATCACGAATAACATTCACTCTAAGGGCTATCATCAAGTTGCAGAAAACAGACCAGTCTAAACAGCAAAACCAGGACTTCCAAAAGCATCAAACTTTTCAAATAAGGAGAGAGAAACTCTCCTGCGTTAAATGCAAACTCGGTAATAGATTTAACGAGAGCAAAAGAATTGAATAGGGAGCCAAAGGCGCTACTGACGTACAGGACGAGGTGAACAATATGAAGACACGGCCGTTTAGAAAAGAAAAGAAAAAAAGTCAGGCAACGAGTTTATTCACGTACGAGACAAATCAGAAGAGAGAGAATATTTTCAAGGGAGTTTTATTCCTTGAAGCCGGCGACGTACTTAGCCCGCGATCCTGTGTTCCGATGCCGCTTGCTTGAATATCCATTCCTTTGTAACTTATAGGAAGATTCAAGTCAATGGAAACACTGAAACACACAGTTCTTTACAAGAACTGCCTAAATCTAAGGCAACGGACGTCATCTATTTAACTAACGCCCTTACGTGTGGGGATACAGTAAGGTACATTATCTATCTACGGTCCATCGGGGGTCTGACTCAAAGACCTTGGGTACTACCCTGTCTGTTGCGACAGACAGTAAAGCCGCCCTTACTGTCTCTCTCGCGCGTTGTACAGATTCACAGCCTCGCCTCTGCAGTCCCCCCTCTCTCCTCTCGCCTGTAATAAAGGTGAGCCAACCACCCGGACTCCCATGTTCTGATGTCACCCAACTGCATCTGTCCTTGTTTCCCCCCTCCACACACACTGACACACACACTGACACACACACACACACATAAGAAACAGTTTTCCCGCAACACTAACAGACGTGATTGATTCAGTGTCAATATATCAAAAACAATGACGTTCTGACCGGCTCCTCCTCCTCCTCCTTGCTTGCGGAAGCCACACACACACACGCGCGAGTCTCTTTACATGACAAATTTTCGTCATTCTGTTTTCTCTTTCCTTCCACTTCTCTTCCTACGTATGTCGGAGACGACACCTCCCCTCTCCCCCGCCTTTTCTTCCTCAACGTATATTCCATTAGGACGAAAACTGCTTTTGTTACTACCGATTCCAGGACTCTTATGGAATGGATCAGGCACACACGCACACACACGGACACGGCCCCTCAACGAACCTTTCCCAACATGGACGAGTGTTGCCAGTACGGCCTTCCCCCCCCCCCCCCGTCAAGGACGTGTGTTGCCTGTACGGCCTTCCAGCCAAGGACGAGTGTTACCAGTACGGCCTTCCAGTCAAGGACATGTGTTGCCGGTACAGCCTCCCTCCTTACTCACAGGAACAACTGTCTTGAACCGAAGGCACTAAAATATCAACTAAAGTCGCTGAGGGACTCACACGGACCCATCTACATACGGAGACACACACACTGACACAGACACACACACACAGAACGTCAAGTCCATCCTACGCTAAGCACAGCTGAGGCAAATCAAGGAAGCAGTTGACATGGGAGATAAGAACGTGCTCTTTAAGGCGAGCGGGGGGGAAATAACTACCCCCTCTAAATGCCAGGCCTGTCAACCTATATTTCAACGTAAACAAAAGCAAAAGTGATTTATCGACGAGAGGCACGTGTGAACTTTACCTGCCTTACGTGAACTTTATGATTCCGTTAAGTAAAAAAAAGTCAACTTTTACGCACCGTACGTAAAACAACTTTCAATCCGTATGATGAACTTCGTCGACTTTTCTTGTCAATGAACTTCGTGAGTGAAATTCGTAAATGAAGTTTCTATGACCTAGTACAATGAATGAGAGAGAGAGAGAGAGAGAGAGAGAGAGAGAGAGAGACTCCATTCACTTTCCCAAGAGATCAAGAGGTCCACATAATCTCTGTTCCACACTGAGTCATCAATCTATCTATCTATCTATGTTCAGCAGCAGCAGCACCACCACCACCACCACCGCCAGCGGCAACATCAAGGTACACAGCTCTCACCACCACCACAATCTCCACCACCAACAGGCTCCAACACACACCGCCCTTCTCCTCCTCCTCCCTCCGTCTACCACACAGCGGCACCCGACGGGTGACGGACCAGGCTCCGTCGACGGGGGTACATTCCCACCATAACCCGGTCCTCCCCTGCACCCTACCCCCTCCTCCGTCTCTCCCCTCTCCCTCCCTCTCCCCTTGGGGGGGGGGGGAGACCGTCCGCTCGTCCCTCCCTCCCCCCATTCTCCCCTGCAGTCCACCCCGTGACCTTTAAATCCCGGGCAAGCCTTAGCGTCCCACCCTTTGACCTATAGTAATCACAGACAGAGGAGACAGAGGCAACGGCCGCTGGGGGCGGCGGGAGCGCGCGCGCGCGTGCGAGCACCGCACCACCACCACCACCACCACCAACTCCCCGGGCTGTTTACCGGCCGTGCTGCTGCTGCTGCTGCTGCTGAACAGTAAGCCCTTTGGCGGCGGTTGAGAGTATACACACTGGCTCGAAGGGCAGCAGAGGGAGGACTAGCCACTTACTCCTCAGGAAGGGGTAAATCTTACGTCTTCATGGCGAGTCTCAAGAACGCTAGAGCCTCCGCTCGCTCCCTATCTCCTTCTCACTCTGACATATACCTTGGAAGGCTTCTGAACTTTCCATCAATTGAATCCGTCCACGAGCATTTTCCTCCCGGCTGACTCAAGGGTTTATTTTGGTTTTAATGGTTGACATTTCTGTTACCTGGGTAACACACAAGGGGGGGGGGGACGCCTATTGGGCCAGCCGGCCCACTCTAGACATCATGACCCAACCAAGGCCACTACCACAGCCCTTTCCTGTTTGTGGAAGGTCACGTACTGTCCTCCAGCAGATAACCTAGTCATGGACCATCAGGTCTTCTGTTATTTGGTTCTCCCATCTACTGTCCTCCAGCATATACCCTCATCATAGACCATCAGGTCTTCTGTTATCTATCCTTCCCATGCACTGTCCTCCAGCAGATAACCTCTTCATAAACCATCAGGTCTTCTGTTATCTGACTTTCCTATATACCGTCCTCCAGCAGGTGACCTCGTCATAAACCATCAGGTCATCTGTTATCTGCCTTTCCCATGCACTGTCCTCACAGGCCACCAGGTCTTCCGTCAACTGGCTTTGCTATCCCAGAGGACATGAGAATCACATGGGATACGTTATGTACGTGCCATGTAGTGCCATCCCTCGCACTGACAGTATCTGTTTACCTTGTTTCCGCTCTGGGCAATATGTCAGGACAAGAAAAAGAAAAAAAATCCACCGGATTCCCTAATATGATTGCGGCACCAGGGCAAATATCGCTCCACTGAAAGAAAAATTAAGTAATATCGCACGCTGGAGAGAGTAAATACAGGCGAGGGCCGAGTTAAAAAAAAAAGAAAAACAACAACAAAAACCTGATAAAAAGATAATAAGGTAAACAAAGTGAACGAAACCGAGAGAGAAAAAAAAAAAATTTCTCTGACGGAACGAGAATACAACGGGCCACTCCTCATGCCACAGGTGCCTGTCTTCTCCCTGCTAGGTGATGTAAATTGCATGCAGGCTGAACAGAAAGTTAAAGGAGTCGGTTGACAGTAAGGGAAGCCGGAGATAAAATAACTACATGCGAGGGCGTTAAGGGCGAATGGGAAAAGTTAAAAGATAAACGCCAGGTTTTAAGGCCCTCTGCTTTACAGTCCCGTGCAGGATGGGAGATCAGGATCCTGTTGATGTCCTCCAGCAGATTATAATAATAATAATAATAATAATAATAATGAAAATAGTAATAAAACCCTAAGGAATAGTGATAACGGCGTAGGAGGACTATGGAGATAAGATCGTGTCTCCCAGGGCCATTTAAAATGACATACAGTCCACACACCACTGGAGACGAGGGAAAGGGGATGAGAGCGGCTGTAAGACACATGGGGAGAGGGGGAGAAGGGAGGGGAGAGGAGGTGGTGGTTCCAGTCAACAAGTGAAAACAAGAACAAGGCCGAGAATATAATGCCACTGTATTTCTACCCCTTCATCATCCTCCAATGGCTCCTCCTGGTACCTGTTCTTCGCCAGAGAAGACAAATCTACCGTACATTCCCACAGGGACATTGCAAACCACCATTCCCTCTCTCCTCTTGCTTCCAGGACCTTCCTTCACATGGACTGGGTTCCCCAATTCCCTCACCGGTACCAAGACACCCCACCCCAGACTACTAATACTAGCAACACGACTCCCTACTACACAGTAGGGGTACATAAAAGGCCTTTTCACAACGAGTTACCTTTAATACCCTATCAGGCCTTGCTCTTAAACAGTCATACGCCTGTTTTTTTTTTTTTTTTTTCCGAAGCTGCATCTTGCTTTACCTGCTGGGAATAAGACCCTCCCCTGTTCAGACTATACGAGACCCATTTCCACCCCTCTCGAGTCCGGACGGGGCGGCCAAACAGCAGGTGGAGGCGCCGACGGAGGCGCAGACGATGGCAAGCCACAACCACCACCTCCGTCGCTGCTGCTGCTTCTGCTGCTTCAAACGACTCCTGTTCGACCTGTGGTGGCAGGTGGGCGTGGGGTATCCATCACCACCGCTCCCCCACCCCCGGCCCCCCAATGTTCGTACACAGGAGGGGAATCTGGTTTTGCCTGTCTGAGGGAGGAATCTCATGTCTTGACCTACTGTTTGACAATCTTTCTGAACATTAATTGGGGTATTTACCAACCACTTGGAGTACGACGGTACACGGCCCTTGGGCAAAAAGGTACGAACGACCCCTGGCCTCAAGCTTTACGACCCTCGAGCACGGCAGTGGTACTATTACTACCCTTGGGCATGAGGGACTGGCTGGCGTTTGACCTGACCCTTATGGGTCAGTGTAGTCGAGGTGCCGCGTCGCCGTACCTTATCGAGGGTCGTACCTAACGCCCCCTCAGGAATTCGTACCGTCGTGCTCAAAGGGTCGTACGACCCGTCGTGCCCGCTCGAGGTGTTTACGACGACCTCTGGTCGGTCTCACACTGGGAAAGGATGATTTAACAACTGGATTGTAATGACCACATTATTTTTTTTCTGTCTTTCTTACGAACAGTATATCTTCATACATTACCATGACAGCAATTACGATGATTACCAATTGCTGCCCAGCAAGCTTCCTGCTCACTACACACACAGACACAGACATACACACACACACATCTATTTCCGAAATTACTTCAGCCGACAACAATGATGAAACGGAGTTAATTATATACATTGGGGAAAAAAGAAAAGGAAATTTATTAAACTTCTACGATTGTCTGTTGCGGTAATGATAAAAACTCATAAAAAAGGACTTTTTAAATAACTCTTTTTTTATTGTTTCTATTCAGGAGGGGAGGAGGGGGGGAGGGGGGTGGGGTGTGATGGGGGTTTAGGAAAGGGATTTACTATTCTTAATGACCACCACAACACCACCGCCTCCACAATGGTCTAAAAGGTGAATTTACCACAAGCGTATATGGGAACACACACACACACACACAAAGACACATACACACATACACACATACAGACACACACACACACACACACACACAAAGTACCCTACGGCACTCGAAGCAGCCAATCACGACCCCTTTCGACTCGTGTATCTTGGCTACGCTGCGTTGGCAAGTAGTCCTCTAACGAGTATGAGGGTGACCACCTCGAATGACGAGCAAGTATGAGAGGAAGGAGGGAGAGGGGGGGGGAGGGAAGGGAGGGGGAGGAGGGACAAGCAAACGGAGGGGGTGGGTGGGTGGGGGGGGGACTCGAATACCAAGTGTGATGACGGGTGAGGGGAGGAGAAGTAACTGATTACCTCGATTACCAAAAGAACGCGAGGGATTACCTTGAGCACCGAGCGAGTTAGTGTGAGGATGACCTCGAATAAAAAAAAAAGAGTCTTAAAAAACGAGATAATCGAGTGGTAATGAAGCCTCCCCTCCTTCCCCCCAGCACCCCCAAGGTGTCAGACACTGTCATGAACATATGCCGTCGTTTCTCATGGCTCTATTTCCGTCCCCAATGGCGAATACGCCAAACGCCGTCACACCTGCAGAGGGAGTGAGTTAGATGCAGCTCCCAATAATAACGTTACTTTGGTGGTGGTGGTGGTGGTGGTGGTAGTGGTAATGGTGGTGGGTAGTGGTGGTGATTGGTGGTGGTGGTGGGTAGTGGTGGTGGTAGTGGTGATTGGTGGTGGTG
>JAYMFT010277840.1:0-10534 GCA_038088735.1 Panulirus argus | reverse complement strand
GAGAGAGAGAGAGAGAGAGAGGGAGAGAGAGAGAGAGAGAGAGAATGTGTGTGTGTGTGTGTGTGTGTGTGTGTGTGTGATAATCCCTGCTGGGAATCCATACTGCTGGCTCTCCAAGGGGGGGAAAACCCTTAATCAAGCCGACCACTGCATGGCAATTTGTAATAACCCAGGGCATTAACTCAGGGGAAAAAAAGAGAGAGAGAAAAAAAATCACAATGAAACTGCAACATGAGACCAGGTGTTAATATCGGAGTGTTTGTGTCCGGCGGGAGGCGGGGGGAAAAAATGCTTGAAACCAATTACGACGAAAATAAAATCTGCGGGAATGAATAATATCACAAAGGATTCGACACGACCCTGCATGACCGACACTCGCATGGCAGTGCCTGACGAGGTCTTCCTCCCACGGGGAAGTACCTGACGAGGTCTTCCTCCCACAGGGAAGTGCCTGACGAGGTCTTCCTCCCAGGGGGAAGTACCTGACGAGGTCTTCCTCCCACAGGGCAGTGCCTGACGAGGTCTTCCTCCCACAGGGAAGTAATTGACGAGGCCTTCCTCCCAGGGGGAAGTACCTGACGAGGTCTTCCTCCGACAAGGCAGTAACTAACGAGGTCTTCCTCCCACAGGGAAGTAACTGACGAGGTCTTCCGCCCACAGGGCAGTATCTGACGAGGCCTTCCTCATAGGGCAGTACCTAACGAGGTCTTCCCTCTCACGGGGCAGTACGTGGCGAGGTCTTCCTCCCACAGGGAAGTACCTGACAAGGTCCTCCTCCCCAGCGGTCTCTCCATGAACCCCCAGGCGATGTGCATGACGGATCTCTGATATACATGTCGGGCGAATGTCCGTGAACTCCCCCCATGGGACCTTCAAATGTGCATGACGTGTCTGTGGTGCATGGCGGCGCAAACAGCCAGTGAACGTCCAGCCGACACTTCAGGTATGCATGACGGGGTCAGTGGCGCAGGACGACTGATATGCTACACTATATGCATCCACGGGAGGCCTTCAGAGTCCATGCATGACGGATAAATGGCGCATGACGGGTACGCGAGGAAAACCTGGCAACTGTGGGGTCCGACAGAAGCTCTCTGTACCCATTCTGCGCTGCCGCTCTCAGGACAAGCTCACTATTTAGGGCCGGCACAATGACCCAGCCGCTGATGCAGGTAAATCTACAGTAAATCTAAAGACTACTGAGATGATATCCCTGGGGCTATGAAGCGTCACAAAATGATGTTGATTATCTCTTTATGAGGCCCTTGGAGCTTCCGGGATGCACACTACAATCAGAAGCAGGGAAATGATGAATTCCTCTAGGGGCGAAAGGGTATCTATCTCATGGCGGTAGAGGGATTACTGGAGGAGAAGAGAAGTTGCCGAGGTTGAGGCTGGGGTGGTAAGCTTAAGACTCTCAAAGCAGCGGTAGGGTTGGAGCAGTTAAGTAGCTTAGGGATGTTGACGGTGAGGTCGCAACGGTTCTCTGAGGGGCAGCCGAGGTTAATGACGGTGGGGTGCGACAACCCGGGGTTGAAAAAGGCCAGTTGCGACAGCTCTCAATATAGCAGCTGGGGTGGAAGGGGAAGTTGACACGACCTTCGGAGTGGTAGCTTGGGTGGGAGGGTCGAAGAAGAGGTTAGGAACCACCTCACAGAACAACAGCTGCGGTTGGAGGCTGGGGGTTGCAACGAACGACCCTCGGGGCGAACGGAGGCCGTTCATTGTGGCGCGCACTTGAGGGACGACCTTCTGGGAGGCCAACTCTTCGAGTTCTCCGAACGCCAATTTGCCTTCGTAATACTTTAATACCTTCCTCCCTCACTCCCTCACAGACTCCCTCACTTCACCACTCGCTTCCCTCACCACCGGACTCTGCTGCACTGAGCGGTGGAACTACAGGTCTATGAAAGGAGACGAGGAAGCCTCCAGGGAAAACTTAGAAAGAGAAATGGCCAGAAACTTGGGTCCCGGAGGCATTAAACGCATCCAGGCTGAGTCTGCCCCACTGGGAAATCCTGTCCAAACGTAAGTTTTTATATAGGAAGTTGAGACTAGAATGCAACTGCAACAAAACTGGAGGCATCGGATTTGCAGGAAGAGTGGCGAGGAATGCGGCAAGGAGTCGTGAGCGTTCCTTGGTGAAAAAAGGAAATTTGTTATTGAGGATGAAAAGGAAGAGTGTGGCTGACACGCCAGGGCCCTGAGGGACACCGCTGCTGGCAGGGGAAATGACACACTGATCCACTTGACAATTACGGAGACACATCGGCCCCAGACCGTGCTAGGAAAGAGGGTAGAATGAATGTTGGGGTGGAAAGCTGGTGACTCAAGACGGCATTCCTCCCCCCCCCCCGTTACATTCCGCGACAGGAACCTCTGACACACGTTAAACAGAGACAGAAGCATCGTCAGAGGTTGGGCAATAACCTACCGGAGGAAATTCAAGGACGAATCTTTTGCAAGCCAGTCCAGTCAGGTGTATTAAAGTCCCAATATTTACGTTTAGAAGAGGTAGCTGGAGGAGGAGGAGGAGGAGCGGTTCATAAAGTAACAATTACAACAGTCTGAAGCCAACAGGGGACGAGACTGTGCACCTCCAACGTGAAGAAATTAAGAGTGTAAAACTGATCCATTGTCTAATGAGTGGCCGCGATGGTCTGGAATATGGGTAGGGTGGGCGACATTCTACTCCAGATCATTAAGAAATGGTAAACCTGAGGGACTCAAACCCCTACCTCACCATCTGTCTTCTTCCCAGCACCAGTGGCTCCCTCACACCACCAAATGGCTCCCTCACACAACCACCGACTCCCTCGTACCTCATCTTTTTGCCTCCTTACACCGCCTTACAGGATTGTCCACGCTTCATCACTCATTCCACCAAAAACATGCTTCTCGTACCCTGAGACCACACGCCACACTCCCTCATATCACAGTTCACGCTCCTACACAACACACGCCACACTCCCTCATATCACAGTTCACGCTCCTACACAACACACTCCCTCAATCCACGCTACGACACACTACTGTCCCTCCCTCTCTCTCTCCTCCCTCAAACTACTATTCTCCCCGCCCACACACCAGACTTTCTCCTCCCTCGCTCCACACTGCTCACAATTTCCCTATCCTCGCCAACACCCTCTGACCACGTGTCCCTTCCTGTGATGCTAATAAAGGCACTAATATAATCCCCAGAAACGGCATCTCTCTAAATGGTTTTTCACAGCATAAGTGAGTTTTTATCCACAGCTATTTGCATAATCCGGGAAGGGGAGGAGGCAGCGGCGGCGTTGGTGGTGGCGGCGGTAGGAAGGGGAAAGACGGGGCGTTGCATGGCGAGAGGGAAATGGAACAGGAATCTGGGAAAGGAGAAACAGACGTAGGGTGACGACCCTTTGTATATTCACTCACTCACTCGCTCTCTCTCTCACTCTCACTCTCTCTCTCTCTCTCTCCCAAGCACACAGCTCCTACCCACACCTCTCCCTTCCCTTCCTTTCCTCCCACCACTCTCCCCTTCCGATCTCTCCCAATTCGCCCTCCACCATCACAACCCTCCGCACCTGCACGTCCGCTGAGAGAGGTGTCGTGGTGGAGGAGGAATGAGAACGATCGGAAGGGGAAGCGGTGGTTGTGGTGGTGGTGGGAGGAGGAGGAGGAGGAGTTGGAAGAGGAGGAGGAAGAAAGAACATCGAGAGGTCAAAATGTGGGTTGTAAAAAAGGGAGAGTAAAAGATTGAGGTTGTAACCCAGACCACACTGGGAGACTTATGAGTATTACCCCTACACCAGACTGCCGTGTCTCTGACGCCATCTGTACACCTGAAGAACTGAAGACAAAAGTATTATGAAAGAGAACGGGATAATCAACTTCTCTTTTTAAGGAGGGTTGCCTTCTTTAATAATGAGGTGTAATTAGCTTCAGCCGGTACTGCTGTTACCTTCCACGACCTCCGTTTCGACGCAGCTGGTATCCGTCTTAACTACTACGACCCGCGTAGCGACGCAGCTGACGCTCGTCTTAAAATCTAGGACTCGCGAGGCGACGCAGCAGCTAGCTACTGTCTACGAAGATACTCCGACTGCCAGCTGTCCACAATGCGGGAGACGCAAGGTTCTGTCACACGCATGCGGACGACGGACGCGTCTGTCTAATGGTGGAAGTTCAAAAACCATGAAAGAGAAGCCGTATATTTTCAAAGGCAATTTTTAAAGAAGGTGCGATGGAAAACAAGATGTTTTCCATCGCATGGGGCGTGAAAAGTACGTAGGAGAAAAAGGTATTCAATTCTTGGAAGACGTTATCATTTTTTTGCACGATTACTAAGAAGTTAAGCTGAAAGTGGAAGATATAAGGAGAGGCGTATGGACTGTACCCGCAGGGAAGGGGTGCGTGTGACTGGAAAGCCTACAAGAGAAAACGGAAGGATGTCGAGATGAGGGAGGGTTGCAGAGAGTGAAGAAGAAAAAAAACAATCTGAATAAGATAAAACCGAGGCAATTCTTATTTTTGAGAGAGGGTAACAATGGCATTTGGCTCAAGAGAGACGCTGGGGATCCAGACGTTAGGACATTTGGCAAGATACTGTCGCAGTAATAAAAACCCCCCGTGTGCTAAACGGGCGGGAAGATATCCGGCTGCGGGCTCTGGAAGACCCCCCTAATTACCGGAATTCTTCGTGGGTTTCGCTTTTTTTTTGGGGGGGGGAGGGAGCCGACGAGATCTGTTCTTTACAGGGTGCGGTTTCCGTTGTGAGGCCAAGAAAGAGAAGAAGTTGGAGGTACAATGGTTCTGTCTTGAGAACGAGAGACAGGTTGGTCGCTGGTGGAATAGCTGAAGAAAACAAACTTAGTCTGATTATGGAAAGGATTTTTAGCCGTGACGGTGGTGTTCTAGGAGTCCATTCTTGGTGTGATGTGCATCTTGTAGGTGTGGATGAAGTAATGTGGGTCTCTGGCATGAACTAATGAGCCATGGAGGAAAGAATGATGATAATGATAATTGTCATTATCATTACTGTTATTATTATCATTATTACTATTATTATCATTACTATTATAATTATTATTATTATTATCATTATTATTATTATTATTATTATCATCATTATTATTATCATTATTATTATCATCAATAGTAGTAGCAGCATTAGTACTCTATTATAATTATCATTGTTAATAGTATCATCATCATATCATCATTATTATAACTATCATTATCATTACTATTACTTAAGATGAAGTGTGGGAAGAGGGCCGGAGCGGATGGGACTGCAGTTGAGATGGAAGGAACAAGGAGAAGTGGGAGACCGAGGACGAGATGAAAGGATGGAGTAAGAGATACTTAAGTTGGCGGAGCCTGGACATGCAGGAAGGTGTGTGGCGTGCATGGGATGGAACGAATTGGACTGGTGGTGTATATCAGGGATGGGCAGTGCTGTCAGTGGGCCGAGCCAGGGCATATGAACTAGTCATGGGGGTGGGAGGAGGGTGTGGGGTTCTGGTGTCGGTGCATTGCACAGGACAGCTCTAGAGAGTGGATGTGAGCTAGAGGGGTCGTTCTTCGTCTGTTCCCGGCGCTACCACGCTAACGCGGAAAATGACGAGGTAGAAAAAAATAATGATTTACTACTATCAATATCATCATTATTATTACTGTTATAATCATTAATATCATTATTACTAATTACAGTAAATTTCAGTACCATCATCATCACTATCTTTCCCATTACGGGCAGAGAGAGAGAGAGAGGACAGGGACAATAATGATTTAATCAACGCCGTGACGGGGATGGATCCCAAAGCGGCGGGTTTCTAGGAAGCCCGTGAAGAGAAGCCTCGCTCTGCACACACCAGCCGTGGTGACGTGGTAAACAGATCCTGTATGTACACATTTCTGGGTCAGGTTGCAGAGAGACGATGGTGGTTATCAGGGCAGAGGTCAGGTCAGGTCAGGTCAGGATGCGGAGAGATAAGTGGTGATCAGGGTCGGGTCAGGTCAGGTCATGATGCGGAGAGACAAGTGGCGAACAGGGTCAGGTCAGGTCAGGTCATGATGCGGAGAGACAAGTGGCGAACAGGGTCGGGTCAGGTCAGGTCATGATGCGGAGAGACAAGTGGTGATCAGGGTCAGGTCAGGTCAGGTTGCAGTGAAAAGTAGGTGATCACACGATCCTGCAGGAGGAGGAGGACGGGGAGGAGGAGGAGGATGCGCTACGGCTACGTGAGTGGCGGGGAGAGGCTTAAGGATATTTTCCTAGTGAGGCAGGATGGTCAGGAATGCGGGCTGGCTCGTCCAGAAAGCTGTGAGGCGCCACTGTTCCTGCAGCCTGGTCAGTGTGTGTGCGAGGGAGAGAGGAGTGCATGAAGCAGCAACTGTTATGAACATAAAATTCACCCGAAAGTTTTTCAATTTTTTTACTAGCTTATGCACAGGAATCGCTCAGCTCTGTGAGCATTTATAAAGAAAAAAAAAAATTGCAAGAGTGACGTGACTTGGAGGGAGTTATTGACGTCAAACCGGTGGAAAAGGTTCTGATCAAGGAATATGACCCGAACGTAATCATGTCATTATAGAGCATCCCAGAGGATGGCCCAGACGAATGCAATGCCAGACACCTCTTTCACAGGGGGTATGCAGCAGAGCGGCGATGATGGAGGAACTACGAGGGAAGGGCGTATAGCAGAGGACCTGGTGGTCTACGACGAGGTCTGCTGCTGGAGGAAACTAGTACAAGAGAAAAGCCAGGTAACAGAAGACCTGATGGTCTATGTCGATGGGTAAGTCAGATAACATAGCACCTGACGGTCTACGACGATAGGTAATTCACACAACGGGAAGACCTGATGGTCTATGTCGATGGGTATGTCAGCTACGAGAAAGACCTCGTCGTCTTTGTCGATGGGCAAGAAAAATCTGATCGTCTGAGACGCGGTCTACAGCTGTAGGACAGTAACGGTAACCAAAAGCTCTAGAGAGACAGGAAAATGAAGCAGTAAACCAAAGGGGAAAACATGTACAGAACCTTAAAGTCTGAAAGGAATTACCCAAGACTCCAGGAAGGAAAAAGGTTTACGCTATTCGTAGACTCGAGGACAAAAAAAAATAACTGGAAAACATATTCAATCCTCTGAATTGATGAGGAAAATGAGGATGCCAAAGGGGAAATTACACACTCACAAAAATAAAAGAGGAGGAGGAATGAGACAAAAGGTGAGCCAGCAAGTGGAGAAGTCACACTGGGTCGAGTCATCTATCACACCTCATCGAAGTGCACTTCGCTGCTCCACACACACTTGCACCTCCAAGGCGGGGCTCCTCGCGCGTGCGTACACCCGACGTGCGTACCAGGCCAGACACGCGAGCCGAGGAGGGCGCGCGTGCGGTCTTCGAGAGTCATCCTGAACACCCCTAAGGAGGTGGTCTCTAACCTGACCCTGACGGCCTTAAGGACCAGGGCGGTAGATAGGTCTAAAGACCCAACCCAACCAAGCCCAACCAACGTGGATGAGGCGAGGTTAGGACAGTGCCACTAATCCCTGCCTCATTACGTAGTCAGTCACGAGTAAGGTTCTCTGACAGACACACATGTACGACCTGACACACAGACACACACACACACGCGAGAGAGAGAGAGAGAGAGAAAGAGAGAGAGAGAGAGAGAGAGGGGAGGGGGGGCAGGCACGCCCCTGCAACTTCTTCACCGCCTCCTACTTGTGTCTGTCGACTGCTACTTATAACTACCACTTATGCTATCATCTGCTACTTCTGCCACTACTTAAAAGAGTCACCTGCGACTCGCAGTGCTTCTTATAGTATCACTTGCTGTTGGTTATTTGTCTTGCTACTAGATCCTTCAAGACTCCTTATCGACTGCTACAGTCAAAACCGCCACTCTTCTGCTGCTGCTGTGATCTGCTTGTTCTGCTACTCTGCTGCCGCTGTCTGCTTGCTCTGCTTCTCCATTACTACTATGGTCTTTCTCTTTCTCCTACTGTACTGCTACAACCTGCTTATTCTGCTACCTTCCTGCTACGGCCTGCTTACTCTGCTATTCAGCTGCAAGCTGTCTGCTTATTCTGCTATCTTGCCGCTTTGGCGTATACTGTCCGCTTACTCTGCTGTCCAACTGCTAAATTCTGCTTATACTGCTACGGTCTGCTTATTCTGCTAATATAACACTGTCTGTTTATCTATCTGCCGTAAATTCTTTAAGAAAAAGAAAGATCGAATACAGTGAACGTCGAGGACACCAAGTGAAACAATCACACACACACAGAGTCTGTACTTACGTTCAGCCGGTACGTTCACGACGTCCGTGCTTACTTACGTAGAGACGGACGGCAGGATCCTGTGGGGGAGAAACAACATAAGGTCAATGGGAGGGATTTATCTACTCCTATGTCGACCAAAATTGCCTGCAACACAGGCGTACCTGACGAGGAAAGATATTGGATTTGAGGTAAACTTACCGAATAAAACAGGTGGACCATTATGACTGGAGAAAACAATATACTTCAAACATGAAAAGTGGCTTTCTGTGTGTGTGTGTGTGTGTGTTATACCCGTTCACCGTTTCCCGCGTTAGCGCCAAGAGCAGATGAAGAAATTTCCTCATTCGTTCGCATCCAGGCTCCAGCTGTCTGCGTCACGCACAGAAACCCCATAGTCAGAGCCAAAGTGTGTGTCAGTGTGAATTCAATCGTTTGGTTAGAGAGAGAGAGAAAGAGGAGGAGGGGGGTGGGGTGGGTGCACAAAAGCTCCCTTGTTGTTAAGCCCCCTCTCTTCCTTTCTCCCTGCCGACCAGTTCACCCCAATCGTCCTGAGGAAGAGAAACCGAGTGGCGTTCACTCCAGGTCAGCACGGCTCCGTCCGTCCTCTCTCGGGTATGGTGACGGTCGGCAACTGGTCGGCTATTTTCCAGCTAAACAAATTCACTGTGTAATCAGCCCCATGAGCACGACGGTACGACACTTTAGCACGACGATGCGACCCCATGAGCACCACGGTACGACCCTTGACCACGACGATACGACCCTCAGGTATCGTCGTGCTTTACTGGTCGAAGCCGTCGTCCCCCAAGGTTCGTAAAAGCTGCGCCCGAGGCGTCTTCAACTGAGCCTGGGTCGTACTGTCGTGTCTACGACTCGCAAATTCGCGTTCAGCCGAGCCCGTAGCGATACAATGAACCGGACGGTACGGGTGACCGAACCAGCTCACGGAAACAGTTCCCTCCTCCCCGTTCGGACAAGCCAGCACTCCGTAGCCATTCTCCCCCCTTCCACCACGACGAAATCATTGACACCAACATCGGTGCTCACGTTTACGAGCGGGGCTTTACACGACTCCCCGGCGATCAACCTTCAATTATGAAGCCCCCCGACGAGGCTCGAAATCGCAATAAAAAAAAGGGAACAAACAGTTTTCCCACAGCCGATGATCACGGATCAACAACTTCGGCCAAGTCTAACAGCACAGAGTCGTAGGTTGTCGGGCGGGTTGAGTCATTAGGGGCAAGACCCCGACGCCGAAGTATGGGTGGGTACTTACCAGCACCCCATATCCCTCTCCAGGACACTAGCAGTGAGCGCCTGTTCCATTCACCTCTTCCTCTTCGCGGACGCTGGCAGGCGTCAACGTCTTGGTTGGGGACTCCCTGTTCTTAGGCGCTGACACACTCGCTTGCGAAAGGTTTACGCACGTTGAGGAGCGACAGGGGAGAGCCACTTCATCACCACCACCTGCGTCATTATTCTTCCATCAAGCACGCTGACGGTTACTTCGCCCTCTATAGAATCTCTCTCTCTCTCTCTCTCTCATGAGGCAGTATAGCCCCTGACAACAGCAGGACACTCCCACGCAGACCGTAAAACACCGATCCGCCAATAGTCGTAAATCCACCTGAAGTAACCCCAGACACCCAATGGACTTGCATCTAAACGAGCACAGACATGAGAGGACATTTCCCTAAACACCGAACCATACTTTTAAAACTTCCCTGAAAAGGAACACACGAACTCGCGTGTTCTACATACCTTAATAAACAACACCGAATCAATTTGGGCAATAATCGGAGCCCTTCGGAAAGCGAATAACCACATAAATTTCTTTTATATGATTTAGTAATCACGTTAAGAAGGTCAAATTATCTTGTGATCAACAGGTACGTGTTGCAGTCATCCCCGGGGAAACCATTACCGTAATTAACAGAACACCTTAATCAGTTTAAGTGTTGGTGCATATTTCTCGTAATTATTTCCTTTCCTCATTTACAGGGCGCTAAATTGAGGCCGTTAGCATGTGGAATGAAGCCACTTAACAATGTGCAAAATGTATCCATTTTATGCAGATGAAAAAGCGACGAATTATACATAATACATATACATATACAAGTATATACGTATCATATACACAGGCGTTACCGGACTCCACCTGCAAGCGAAATGTCACTCCTATATGGCGAGGCCGCATCATTGTCAAAGGACGGAAAGGGGTCCCGACTTGCCATGCTCCTGAGTGGAGTGCAGCC
>JAYMFT010277829.1:0-10534 GCA_038088735.1 Panulirus argus | reverse complement strand
GAGAGGGAGAGAGAGAGAGAGAGAGAGAGAGAGAGAGAGAGAGAGAGAGAGAGAATCTGAGGTCCAAGTGGCGCAACTGGAGGCGCGAACCGTACTCCTTAATCGCAGCCGAAGATCCCCAAACGGAAACCAGACACCTGGTCCAAATACAGCACGGCGAGGCAGAGCAGCCAATGATCGGTCGGTCAGTCGGTCACTAAAGGATGAGGTACACGCACGGGGGACACGTCGTGTGCGCCCGTGGCATCAGGTCCCGTCTTCAGCGGCTGGACGCCAGACACGAGGGAAACCGTCCCACCGTACATAATATGCCACACGATTCATTAGGGCGGCTGATCCGAAACTATTTCGCGACACAGGTAATGGCATTGGGGTTCGGATCCATTTTTTTAAAAATTGGGCTGATGGATCTGTTCTCCACCGCGGCTAATCTGATCGATATCCAATTCAATGTATCAAAGGTAGGGGGCTACCGGACTCCGCCGGCTTGAGGTCATACTACCAGCGAAAAGTCATCTCTGAGAAGGCCGTATCATCGCCAGCTGGCGAATCAAGAGTGTGGAAGCTCGTCAAAGGAGACTGCCCTCTACATGCTACCGAGTGTAGCGATGCTCCTAAATAAAGGGGTCCTAGGGTTATAGCTTCAGGACTCCTTCGTGAAAGGGATCCTGAAGGTTGTCAAATAATGATGATATCAGAGGCAGCGGTGGTCGGTGCCTTCACTGCGTATATGGCTGAAAGGTTCGGTTAAAAAACTGAAAGCTTAAGACCACAATAACTATAGTCTGGGTGTTGCATTGCAGTAACGAAAGCAATGCCTCCAGTCACCCTTAAGAGAGAAGGATGGACTGAATATATCCTGGGGAAGGGGGTGGTGGGAGGGGGTGGAGAGTTAACAGAAACAGAAAAAAAAAAAAGACTGAAAAATCCTCAGTGGATTACAGGGATTAGGGAGGCAGAGGCGTGGGCCGGGAAGGAGGCCGTTGGAAACCGCTTCACACACACACACACACATACACACACACACACACATATATGGCACCAATATACCACGCGAGACCTGACGCATATGGGGTTCTACAGCGAAGAATTACGTGGATCGGCATCAAACACAAGAAAGGGAAGCAAACTGTTATTGGGAAAATAACCTCTGGAGGCTGGTGACTGGGAGCGGGGAATAGGAGTTTTCCAGGATAGACACTGACCGTTATAAATAGCTGGAGAATGTTGTTATTGGAAGACGGGATGCAATATGGTGTTGAAGGTGAGTGCTGGTCTGGTCTGGTTGGAGGATACCTACTTCGTGGATACCTCGCGAAATCTTCGTGGGGGGGGGGGGGTCTTCTTCTTCTTCTTCACCCCCCACATCCCAGGCTGGGCCCAAGCTGCTGGATAGGGTCGTTGGTCGACCAAGCTTGCTGGAGGCCGCCGCAGCAGCAGCCCTCAGGCCCACATAGCCCCAACAGCTTGGCTGGTCTAGCACACTGTTAAGGGACTCTCTTCAACTTCTCTACCGTGCAATCTGTGCTGTTTCTGATGGCAGATGCCAAAGTGTTGAAGACTCTCTGGCCCCCGGGTGCTTAAGGGCTTCACTCTTTTCTTTCATGCGATACCTTTGTATTTCAGAGGTAGTATTTTACAAAGTCTTCCATGCCTGTCGTGCCAGTAGGGTGTTATTTCCGAACGTAGGATTTTCCAGGGGCAAGTGATAGTATACCTCTCCCGTCTGCGCTCCAGGGAGCCACTATCAATTCCTCCTCTAGTAAGTTTTTCCTTGCCTCTGTTTGGCCTGTGTTTGTCATAAAAAAAAAAACTAAAAGGGGGCCATGTCTACTAGTTAGAGCCTGAGTTTACGTGTTTATGGCATTAGGAGTCGGTATTAGGGCAAGGTGCCGCATCTCACGCCAAGACAGACGTCTGCTTCAGCTGGGTAATCAGACATATGACTTAAGGCTGAAAAACTGTCTTGCCGCCAAAGTTACCGCTACAGTCGCGACCCAACAGAGCATTAACAGCAGGACTTAACCACTCGCGCTTCCCCGGCTCGCCGTTATATCGAAATCCACCACATTTCTGTGACAGGTTTGGTATGAATGTATACTACACTCAACATTAACGCAGAGAAAGTTAACGAACTTCTAGATGCGTGGATATCATCGCATCCGCTCTTTCTTAAACGAAGGAGGCAAAATAGGCCTAAGATAGAGACCTACATCTGTGGGCAAATCAAGGTGGTGTAAATTAAGGCCTGGAACCTTTCCCTGTAACACAGATCTCTTAATTCTGGTACAATCTGTGTCGCTCAACTATGGACCTTTTCTCTATTCGCTCTGCGCTCCTTTAGGAGCGCTGGCCAAACATGAGATGCATGTTTCAGTTTTGGCCTTGTGTAAGATTTGGACAGCTTGATGAATATTCCCTTACCCAAGACCTTGAACGATATTCTAGCATTTGCTAAGAGAATGTTAGTCATCTTAACCATTCTGGCGCCAGGCTAAGGACGATGACAATTCCCAAGTGTCTCTCTCAGACTCAGATTCCTGCTGCTTCTTTCCTGCTTTTTGAAAATCATATCGAGAAGTTTGCTGTGATCGAGGTTTGCTACTTAACATTTATTTACTCGAGTCGAACTTCATCAGCCATGAATCAGGCTAACTCTGGAGTCTATCAGGGTCACCTTGTGAGCTAATGCCATCCTCCAGGTCTTTCACTTTCCTCATGACCGTTCCATCACCTGCAAATACATTTACGCAGGAGTCCATACCTTCTGGCAAGTCGTTCACATATATCAAGGGGGATAATTGTCCTAAAACAGAACCCTGCGGCAATCCACACGTGACCTTAAGTCATTTTGAAAAGGTTCATTTGACATGCGTCCCATATACCATTTCAACATGATAGTCTATCCACTGAAGGATATTTCCCCCTTGTTCCAGCCAGGTGATCCAGGTTCTTAATCAGTCTCCATACGGTATAGTGTCCTATGTTTTCTGGTAGTCCAGATACAAACAATCCACCCAGTCTTTCTTTATGTCAAACACTGAGCTCACTCTTTCCTAGAAATCTAAGAGGTTCTTCACACACAGTCTCCTCTTCCCCTTATATCTCACTTGGGTAATTTCTCCACAGCCAAGAGTAATCCATCTGCTTTCTGGTTATCTTTTCTAGAATATTACAGACCGCATTCTTCAGGGAGACTGGTATGTGGGTCAACGCCTCTTTCCAGTCCCTTTTCTTTCCGATAGGACCTTTTTTCCACTCCCTTGGCACTTAGCCTTTCTCCAAAGTCATCTTTGAACTGTATTTCAAGAGGTTCGTCTCGTGTATCTGCACACATCTTCAGAGCGTATGATGAAATTTCATCAAGACCTTGATCTTGGGTCATGACCTTATTGCTATCTTGTCTAGATATCTCAATGTTTTCTAAAATCTCCTCCCCATTCCATTTCCATGGTGCTGGGGCTACAGAGTCCTCCACAGTGAAAACACTTATAAACTTGTCATTCATTTCCTAAACAGTTTTAAAAAGTGCAGTGTGGGAAAGAGCAATAGACGTACCTGAAGCAATCAGAAGAGTGCAGAAAGAAACCAGGAGATCCATTTCCATTTTAGTAAATGCAAATATTTACTAGCACATTCATTTCCCATCTTAATGAAGCGTACCATACAAAACGTGTATACAGAAGACTACAAGATGTCATTATCACACTGAAGCTAGGCGAATGGTACTTAATGGCATACTATCTGATCTGAAAACGTTTCTTATATAAACTGTTCAGTGTGTGCACAGAAATACGGACACACATTAAAAAACTATAATTCAGGGCGAACCTTTCAGAGAGAGGTCCACACAAACCATGCCCATGATTAAGATACCTGAAATCTTGAGACTGTATCCACTCCTGGCAACCAGTAGGGTCTACTGTATGAAACGACCGAAGGGTAATGTAAGGAGTCAACTCTGCAACACGTTACGTTACAATCATCTGGCCAATGGGGGTCTGGCAAAGGCCACCTGATATGACCTCTGCAATTCTTTCGTGCTGCCGCTCCCAATAATGAGCACGGCCGGCACGGTAAAGCAAATGCTGACTGAGGCAAAAGCCTGACTCTCACTGGCTGGAGACTTCCCCTACACCCATGCGAATACGACACTACCCGGAGGGCTTCCCCTTACGAGAAGCAAGAACATCAACGCTAGGCCAAGCGCCTCGCTCGCTAATGCTGCATCTGTCACGCGAGGCTGCGGCGCTGGCGCGCGTCAGTCACAATACGCATAAACTAAATAACCTTCCAATAACACGACGGTAAGACCCTGGAGTCTGATGGCCTGGTCTCTGACTTCACCTTTAAGGTTCGGGTCAAGGTCACGCCATATCATACCCACGAGTGGTACAGACATGCACCAGGAGGGAGGGGGGTTAAACAAGATACCCCCCCCCCACATTTCCCCCCCTCCCCTCAACACCCCACACCATCTTAGTCTCGAGAGACAAGCCGTCCCCAGACGGCCCTCGCACCCAGGGCTGTATGGTGAACACCCTACCCGAACGATGCGTAAATGCACCACTAAATGTTCTCCGCGTTTATACAGGCGCATTATTCCCCCAAGATGAGAGATGTCTCGATATCAGCAGGCGTCGATGTGTGGCAGGCAGGCAGGCGGGCAGGGAGGTAGGTAGGTAGGCAGGCAGTCAGCGGGACGGCCGTCACCCTCCCCTCCCTCCCTGCTTCCCGCCGCTCTCGCCACACTTATCAGATCACATGCCACCGACACCCAGGTGCCTCGACCCTGGGCACCCGTGTGCCAGCAACACCTCACCAAGCTTTATTTCAGGCAGTGGATCACGTAGCAGGTTGAGGGAGTGTGTGTGTGTGTGTGTGTGTGTGTGTGTGTGTGTGTGTGTGTGTACGAGAGAGAGGAAGGTGTCAGCAGGTTATGACGAGGGAGGGAGGAGGGAGGCGGTGTGGGTGCGGCGGGTGTCAGCCAGGCAGCAAGAGGCACCACAGCATCCCGCGCGCCGCCCTCCCTCCCTCCCTCCTCCCCACAGCTGACACTCCCGGCTGATAAGGGCGTGCGGCGGACTGCACATCACTTTCCCCGCAGCCTGATAACGGGCCGCGTCTGACCGGGCCGCCCGCACCGCCCCACCGCTGCCCTGCCCCCCCACCCCCTCCCCACCTGTCTCCCTCCACGTCGGAAATTGAAGTCTTTACCTGTCCCCCACTACCTGCCATCACAGCATTGATTTTCAATTGCGCGCTGTTGCTGGCTCCTGCACATTTGCATGTTCGCGAAATGATGGCCCCCACACTTGCTTTTGCACGCTTCCTTCCTCGGGATCTCCAATTAAAATTCTGAGGGCACACAAACCCTGCCGTAGCAAAATCACATTTCAGGCAACTGTCATTTCTTTTTTTCTTTTTTTTCCCTTCCCTTCAGCAATCTTTAGCAACATCAGCTACTCCTTTCAGCACAAATAAATACGCGAAACTCCACCAAACATTACGTAAATGCTACACAAGACAGCTCTGCACTACTTTTATGAACGGCAATACAGTATACAATACATCTACAACCACAACACGACTATATAAAAAAAAAGTGAAGTCCTAACCACAATGCGACTGACAAAAGAAATGGGGCATTTCCAACCACAACACGACCTGCAAGAAACACAAAAGTTCCAATCACAACACGAAAAGCGAGGTATATATAGTTGTAACCAGTCAGCACAACGAGACGAGGCGATGGAAGACCATTAGCCCCCTGGCGCGTTGATGAAACCAGGGGCCCACGAGGAAGGAACACCCGGGCTTGAAGCCAGGCATGCATCACCACTACACACCACACGGACTACTGGAGCACCACCACCACTACCACACATCACACAGACTTATGCAGACTGCAGCATCTCGCCCTCATCAAAGGCTTGATATGAGGTAGCCCCCACGAGGCTATTTCGTGGGGTTCCTCGCTCAAGTATTGCTGAACCTCCCACTAAATTACACTAAGTTCAACGATGGACATGTAATTAAAATTCATAACTACATTAAACTATACCAAAATACGCGTTATGTATGTAATCAGCGTTGTGACTAATCATAATACAATGATTTGTTTAATGTTTACTGAATAAAATTCACACCTTCCCATTAAAGGTAGCACAAATGTCATGCGTTGTCACGAACCGAAGTATGCACAACAGTCATGTGTTGCCACGAATCAAAGTGGACATTACAGGGTCATGTGCTGTCATGATTCAAAAAACGACACCTCGGGCCATGTGCTGTCATGAATCAAATTGGACACTAAGGTCATGTGCTGTCATGAATCAAATTGGACACTAAGGTCATGTGCTGTCATGAATTAAGAGTGGACACCAAGGTCGTGTGTTGTCATCAAACTAGAGTGGACACCGAGGTCATGTGTTGTCATGAACTAAGTGGACACTCGGGTCATGCGAAGCCATGAGGTAACTACAGTCAGCACTGAGATCAAATGCTCTCGTGACACAAAATGCATACTAGGGGGTCACGCGTACCCATGAACAGTGTAAAACTAAGCCAACGAAAAATGTGCCTAAGACCCTCACCTACTCCACCCACACACCCCACCGCACCAGCCCTGCTGACCCACTCAAACCGCAACGAGCTCTACCCACCCTGCAACACCCACTAACCCACCGAACACCATCCGCGAAGTCATCTCACCCAACACCATCTAGCTCTAATCCATCCCACAGGACATCCTCCACCTCACCCACCTACGGCCAGATGATGTCAAAGCGATGATGTCAAAGATGGTGTGTAAAACATGGCTAGACAAATACTTTCTCGACATCAAATAACACTGAATATCCATATTTAACAATGACCACATTACACGCACGATTACAACTGTTTTGTATCTTTTTTTTTTTTTACTGAGCTGCGATTTATAAACAACTTCATCAAAGTACCCGCCGGCCGTAATCGCATCAAAACGTTTTCTATTCATCTTTCTAACAAAACTTCCACGTCGGTATGTTCCTTCCACACTACACGATCTTCCTTCATTGCAATCTCCACGCCGTCTGACATGACGGACGGATCAACGGGCGAGGAGGAGCCCCACCTCATTTCTTAACCCGTCCCCATCGACAAAGATTAGCAATGCCGGGGAATATTGCCTTCCTCCAGCAGGTAAACCTCGTCAAAGACCATTAGCAGTCATCAACTGTGTATCTTCTTTTTCTGTGTAAGCCACACAACATCCTCATACCGCACTCTCCCTCTCCCCTACACTCTACTCAACGCACTTCCCTCTCTCTCTCTTCTCTCTCTCTCTCTCTCTCTCTCCAGCGATCTGCTCCGACCCCCAAGTGTGCCGCGCCCCAATATTATTTACTCTTCGCGGGGCCATGGGGCTCGAGGAGCAGGAGCCACCGCCGCCGTCATCGTGGGGCAAGGCTGCTGCCACCACCTTCCATCATTATCGGTGCTCCCGCCGCCGGCCATCCATCACGGAGTCATACCTGCGCCTGCTGCCTGGTCGTGACGCCCATTGCAGTCCTCCTCCTCCTCCTCCTCCTCCGTCACATCAGTTCCTTCTCCCCCTCACTCCTTCCATTTCTCGACCTCAAAGACTAAGCTCAGGGTAAAAAGTTTCCCGATATTTTCAATGTCCCTCCAGGTATATATAAATGAGAGAGAGAGAGAGAGAGAGAGAGAGAGAGAGAGAGAGAGAGAGAGAGAGAGAGAGAGAGTCGAAGAAGGGGGTCGGGGTGAAGGTCAGGTGTAGGGAGAGGGAAATGAAGAATTTAAGGAGGGGAGACAGGCTGAGACAAAATAGATAGGCCGGACATCTGGGGAGGAAACAGGAGAGAAGGGCCAAGTGTCTGAAACGACAGGAAAGGCAGACCAACTCTCTGGGGAGACAAGATAGACAGGCAGACCTGGTGTCTGCAGAGACAGGATAGACAGACCAGGTACCTGGGGTGACGGTATAGATAGACCAGATGTGTGGGGAAACAGGAGAGACAGCCCAGATGTCTTGGAGAGATAGAATGGATGGGCCGGGTTTCTGGGGAGACAGAAGACAGGCGGGGTGTCTATGGAAACAGTAACATGCTGGATGTCTGGGGGAGACAGAAGACATGCCGGGTGTTTGGTGAGACATGAGACATGCTGGGGGTCTGGTGAGACATGAGGCAAGCTGGGGGTGTCAGGGGTGTCCCTGGGGCGTGACAGGCAGGGGTGGGGAACCGGCGTGCCCTGCCTGGCAAGCGGACCCCCGAGGGTCACATCGATTTCACTCCTGTCTCCTCAGCCTGGCTCGGATGGGGAGGGAGGGAGGGAGGGAGGAGGAAGGGTGAGGAGGGAGGGAGGTGTGATCGGAAGGTGGAAAAAGAGATGATAGGGAGGAAGGAGGTGGAGCAGAAGGAAAGAGGTGGGAAGGAGAGGAAGGAGATGGGATAGGGAGGAAGATGATGGGCTGGGAAGGAAGAAGGTGGAGTGTGGAAGAAGGAGGAGGTGGGGTGATGAGGAGGGAAGTGGGGTGGTGAGGAGGGATAGATGGAAAGGGGGGGAGGATGTGGAATATGGGGGAGGGATAAGGGAGTACATTCACTGCCCCCCCCCCTTTTTTTTTAACCAGGAACCAGAGACCCTCCCACGCTTTTCCACTCACGTCCTCTTCCCTACAATGCGTACGGCTCTCACCGCCTGCACTCACACGGGCCGGCCGCTTCTCCTCAGCATGAGGGGTCAGGACGAAGCCAAGAGTCACCAGGGGGATGGGCACCTCTCCTCAGTATGAGGGGTCAGGAGGAAGCTCAGGAAACTTGGGTCATCGATTGGTTCCCTCCTGGAGTGCCGCCCGTGCTGCTCCCACGCGCACCATCGCGGCCGTCTATACCCCTCACTACGCCCAAATGAACATCATCTCAACCTTCAGCCCACCACCGCCACCACCACCACTCACCACCGCCATCATTACCATCACCATCACGTAAAACATCCACGCCACCGCCTATTCCCTACCCCTCCTCCACCACTTCGCCTCGACGTGCGACGATCCTCTCTAACCCTCAGGGGTTTGAGTAAACCTCTTCTCTCCCCTTCCACGTTCACCATAACGGCTCATCATCAACCGTCTGCCACACCTCGAGACTCGGTCTTGCCACGACCCTTGGAATCCACAGCCACCATCCACCCCGGGGAAACCACACAACCTGAGGGTCCCCCACCTCCATATCCTTCTGGAGACTCGTACCATCACTCCTGACGAGTCCCCCAAGTCTAGGTCACGCTCTAACGCCCTCCGCAACCGGTAAACCCAAGTCTCTGGTTATGCAAATCATGGGTTTAATCATACTCGTACTATTAAGTCTCATGAAGCAGGCCTTTTTGACCTATCTATTCACAGGCTCAGACGATGGTAGAGCTGACTTGGCCGACCACCACCAGTTGGGTATTCAGAGGAGTGCGAGTCTCAGGTTATTAGTGACCACTGCCACCGTCGACAGCGGGCAATGGCTTCCCTCTAAGCCCCGACTCCCGCGGACACTACCCACCCACACAGTCGTCGGGGCACCCAGCCGGTGATCACCCAGGCCACGGCATGCGATAAGCTCTTGCAACTGTGTCTTGCCACACCGCAAACAATGGGGACTTACCACACTGCTGACACCAGTGTCCTCGAATGATACCATACAATGTCCGTGTTGTAAATGAACTTGACGACATGGACTGAAACTTAATAACTAGAGAATAATGTAATAATTTCGCATTCTTCACTGCAGGCAAAATACGAAGGTCTTAGTACCTTAAAACGTCACTGTTCATGGTGTGGGGGGAACAGCACGCATCACGAGCTCCATGGATGGTACTTACTTTTGATGGGGCGACCATTCACTGCCTCGCCTTGAAAAAGAAAAAGAAAACAATAAAATGGCTTGGTTATAACTTGTTTACATTGACATATATATATAAAAATATTACATGTAAACTGATAAAACATGTTATATATTATACATATTATAATCATAATTACTACTATACAACCGAAAGACCCCTTTTATTATTGCGGTTCCTGCAGCTTCGAGAATCCAGTCCAAGAAAAGACTAGGAAAAAATGACGAACTCCTTTGTAGCGCGAAGGTCCTAAAGGAAACTGAATTCCTTGCAGTCCGCTGACGAGGACACAGCCACGCCGAAGGCGATACTTCTCGCTCGAAGCGTATCCACCCACTTGCAGGCAGAGTCTAGTAACACCATTTTGCATGACGCCTGCAGGTGGTTACGCCGTGAGCGATGAGTCGCCTTCGTCAACGGAAAGAAAGGAGTACAACAACTTAAAGAGCCTGGCCTTCTTCCCTCAAAAACGGGGTGCATCATTTTCCTCCACTTCCTGCTTGGAAGTGCAAGTTGTGAAGTTGAAGTTTGAAAGAGCCCCGTAAAAAGGGCCCTGAGGTTGATATATACATATATATATATATATATATATATATATATATATATATATATATATATATATATATATATATATATA
>JAYMFT010277818.1:0-10534 GCA_038088735.1 Panulirus argus | reverse complement strand
GTGTGTGTGCTCATTTACCTGTTTGTGCTGTACGGGGAAGGAGTCTTACAGTCGTTGGGCCCCAACCCTTCTACATTCTCTACTATCATTCTTAAAACTATGTATGTTGTCTGCATCAACCACATACCCAGTCATCTTCCATTCGTCCACCATTCGTACACAATAAGATTATATCTTTACCTCCTTTCAGCAAGTATCTTGCTGAAGCTCAAGTAGTGTGATTACCATTTCTTTGCTGCGGGAAGAGAGCTTTACACTCGTGTTGACCCGTCTCTTAAAGTTGTGTGTATGCATCATGTATTTACTCCTATGTATGAATGCACAAACACCCCACCCCCAAGCCTGAGTCAGGTATACATTCATCGACCAGTCCTAAGGGAAGGATGAACACCTGAGATGGGTGTTGGCCGACTGCCATGCCCAGGTTTCGAGCCCATGCGGCGTCCGCCCCTGGACTGCTCTGTGGAGATTCATGGTCAGTAACAATGACCACTACACCACGAAGGCCCGTGAGTGTGTGTGTGTCTAACAGTAACCACAAACTCAGGACAAATTCCCCGTAGGTCGCCACACATTTTGGACTTCGTTTCAAGCAGATGAGTCTGTAAAAGGTACTTTTACGTCAAGAGTCCGTGCGAATGACCAGCTGATGCCATTATAACATTTTCCATGATAAACCAGAGCAGGAGGACTGGGGTCCTCCAGGGAGGCGCGGATATGAGGCCAGAGACCTCCTCCTGCACCCACCTCTCCCCGGCTCCGGCCTCAAACATTCCGGCATTTTTGTACCAGCGCCAGCCGACCGGATCCGCTGTTGCCGGTTGTCCTGGAGTCCTCCCCCGCCCAGGCCAACAGCCGGCTGTCGTGGAGCGCGGGGCCCTTCCTTCCCTCCCGCTAATAGCAGGCTGTCGTGAGGTGTGGTGTCGTGTCGTCGTCTCCCCCGGCCAACAATCAACAGGTTCTACCGCGGAGCCTCATCAAAACTTCGCCTACTGCTGAATAATTTACCCCCCCCTCCCCAGGCCACTCTCACTCCCCCGTCATCGAGCCTTCCTCTCCTGTTTCCCCCACCCACACCCCCTCCCCCTTCCCACCACCGGTAATATACGCTCTAGCGCGGGAGTTTTGAATTTTTGTACGAGCGGATTCCGTTACACTGGGTCGTCAACACCAAGCGCTCTCTGCTAAATTTAGCGTCTCCAGGACAACGCTCAAGATTCCATCAAACGGCGCAAACTGTTAAGTGTGACGTCACCAGACATCGCTGCCTGTTCAAGTCAGTTCCTAGCCGGGTCTGGCCTCAAACTAACCTCCACCTTAATTGGGAAGCACTCCATTCCAGGCCCGGCTTTCCTCCTCCCCCCTCAATCATTTCACCAGGCACAGCTTTCTGCTGCGCTCAGCTTTCACCTGCTTACACTTTCTCGTAAACATTAGAACTTCCTAGGTTGCTAGGTAACATCCCCTACCAAACTCAGCATTAGCCAATTAGTATTGTCCTACTAAAGTCAGCATTAAATAAAGCATCGCTCCCTACTAAAGTCGGTACCAGTTACGTACCATCTCCTGCAAAGGTCAGCATTGAGTGAGGACGGTTCCCTGCTGAAGTCAGCTCTCACTGCCTGGCCTTCCCTGCAGAGGTCATTATTTTCCAGATAGTTTGTCTCTGGTAGAGTTAGCTTTTCTCTAGTAGTGCCAAATTTTTCCTACCACATCTGACTTTGGTAACGGAAACAGTGCCCGAAATTGGTGCACATTATGCACGCACGCACGCGCGCACGCACGCACGCGCGCACGCACACACACACACACACACACACACACACACACACACACACACACACCTACTGAAATAACAAGGAAAGAGAAAAGCAGAACAATACAGACTGAAGGTACTAATGAAGTTTCTCCAGGTGTGCTGAGAAAGTGAAGAGGTACCCTCGAGAAACCACCTGATATGACATTCAAGATGTCGTTAGAGGAAGATACCTGCCCAGGGAATAGAAAAAGGCAGATGTCACACCTGTATCTAAGAAAAAGAGACTGGAAGAATACGCCGAACTACAGAGTGACTCTCTGACAGGTGGAGGATTCTAGAAAAGAACATCAGGGAGCCAGTGGACGATGACTAGCAAAGGGAAACTACCTGAGTGAGAGGGAACACGGATGCAGGGACAAGAGGTGTAATGAACCTCATGTACTTCTAAGAGAGAGTGAGCTCTGTTGTTGACAAAAGAGAAGGCTGGGTGGATTGTCTGTATCTTGAATGCCATAAAGCTATTGACACTGTACGACATGGGAGTTTAGGATGGAACCTAGATCTGTAGGTAGGAATATTATTATAATGGAAAAGAACACATGTCAGAGGAGCCTTTTCGAAATGGGTTCAGGTCAAAAGTGATAAATGTGAATGGCATGCCAGAAGAACTGGACTCCTACCTGAATATGTTTGCGGATGATGACAAGGTCGCGAGGGAAGTGGAGGGTTAGGAGAATTGCAACAACTTAAGGGGAACCTACACAAGACTCCAAAGTTCGCCTGATGCGATGTTGATGAAATTCTTCCCAGGTAAATGCAAATTAATGAGGATGGGAGACACTTCATGAATGAAGACCTCAATATGCTTACTGTCCGGCAGGAAACAAGAAGCAGGGGTGTGAGAGGGACTTTAGTAGACGACAGTACACCTCACCTGCGACCGGAGCTTCATTACAGGAAAACAGTGAGGTCAAAAAACTGTCTGCCGGCAAATATCAGAATAGCTTCCACGTACATGGACAAAGAAATATTCAGCAAGCTGTTGACATCTTCTACAGTTTTGGACCAGAACTAGAATGTACACCTCAGCTTTGGTGCGAAAACTAAATAAAGAAGGTCCTGAGGAGGACAACAAAGATGGTACCAGAATTAATAGAGCTGAGTTATAGTGAGATGTTAGAGGCCATATATTTTCCCAACATGGAAAGAACAAGAAAGAATAAGGCGTGACCTGACCACAATCTTTAAGCTTCTAAACAAGTTTGATGACGTCAGACGCCATTAGTGGGCTGTTCCTTGATCGATACAATGGTAGTAGAATCAGAGGAAAAGACGTAAGCTTAAGCAGGAAACTTGTCAGAGAAGAAAGAAGAAAGTACTTCTGTAGTGTAAGAATGGCGAACGAATGGAATAATGGGACCGATGAAGCTGTGAGGGCGCACAGCATACAGAAGTTTAAGAAGCTTAAAGAAGTGGGGGCCCCACGAGTGGAGAACTCCCTCCCTGGACGGCATAAATGCGGTCCAGCCACCATCACCACTCCTCCACTGCTTGTGATCCCTCAGTCATCAATCCTCCACAGCCTGTGTGGTCTCTCCACCACCAGTTCTCCACAGCCTGTTGTTCCTCCACCACCAACAGTCCTCCACCACAGCTTCTGGTCCCTCCAGCATCCCTCACCGTAGGTTAAAGCTGCCAGTTCACCTTCCTTGTCTTTTTGCTAATGTTTCATCCCAACTTCTACAGTCTCCTGTCAGCCTCTGCCATTCATAGATAGCAACTTACGCTAACTTTTAACCTCCAGGCTAATGATTCTCATTACTCTGTTTCTGACAGCGAACAATTATAGTGACTTTTATTCATACTTATATTTTCTGCTACTGTCCCCCTATATATATATATATATATATATACACACACAATCTGGCTTTTATATGAGCGTTTGTATACAATTCTTGGTAACGTTTACCACCTACTGTTACCGATTCTTGCCAACCTCAGCCCTAGACAAGAGTAAATCCTCCTGACCTCAGTTATTCCCTTTAGTACAAAAGGCTTCCCATACTGTGTCTTGAACCAGAAAATATCTCACATTACGAACAGTGTTTCCCAGCTTGAGAAAAGTTCCCCGTTTTTCACGAATATTCTAACATGCTACATGTAAAATGTTTCTCTTAAGCCGCTTTGTACAGCATTATGGGCGGGCTGAATCCCCGGGATATAGGCGTCCCCCAATTATCCCAAACATATTGCCATCCCAGCTGGAATGCATTCCACTTCAAAATTTAACGTACAAGTTCTCAAAAGATTTCACGATGTTAACTTCGACAATAAACGTATTAACAGTTCTATACATGAGGGAGAGAGAGAGAGAGAGAGAGAGAGAGAGAGAGAGAGAGAGAGAGAGAGAGAGAGAGAGAGAGATGAACTTGTCAAGTTCTTATGGTAATGAGTGGTGGTAAGATCTATGGCGTGGAGTGAGGCATTTGTGACGTGGTTACGATGCGGTGTGGTAAGGTACGGCGTGTGCTGCTTTAGTGTATGGTATGGCTGTGGTGTAACGTGGTAGGGTATGGTGGTATGAACTGCTCTGACGTCTGTATTTTGTGGTATGAGGTTAGTTGGATGTAGGGTATTGTGTAATGTGATCTGATGTATCATGATGTGGTGGTGTGGTATAGATTTGTGTATAACGGAGCCTCTGTGTACTCAGTGCGACACGATATGATGTCATAATTACGTGCTAAGGCGCTACATTGCGACATATATTGCACGCTAAGATGGTTCGCCAAAGCGTATAGTGAATATGATGGTATGATGTGATGTGCTCTGGTGTAGCGTAGCCTGGATCCAGTGTATGGTGCTGTTGTGGCGTGGTATGGTGCCAGTGTGTGGTGTATGTTTCTACTGTGGTGTGTCTGATGGTGTATGTTGTTGAGTGTGTATACTGAGCGTGTATGGGATGTGGTATAGCTCATATAGCCTGAACTGGCCAGTGTGGTGTGAGTGTCTGTTTGTGGTATGATATGGTACAGTGTGGTGTTTGTGTTGTGATACAGAGAGTATGTGGTTTAGTGTGGTATGGGTGTCTGTACATAGTATGATATCGTGCTTATAGCGTAGTGTAGTGCGATGTGGTAGGGTAGAGATGGAGTGTGCTGTGATGTGTTAGTGTGATGTGTGTTTGTGTGTCGCGGTGATGTGGTGTGGTGTGATGGACTGGTGTGACTTTGCGGGGTGGTATAGTGTGGTGGGGTAGCGTGGTGTGATTGTGGGGTGTAGTGGAGTAGTTGGTTAGGATAATGTAATGTGGTTAGTTAGTGCTATGTGGTGAGGTAGTGTGGTAGTGCAGAGGAGGAGTGTAGTGTGGTTAAGTAGTGTGGTATGGTGCTGCATTGTGGTGGGATAGTGTGGTGTGGCGTAGTGTTGCGTGATGCGGTAATGTGATATGGTGTAGTCGTGTGGTGAGGCAGTGCGGTTTGATGCAGTAGTGTGGTAGGGTAGTGTAGTGTGGTTAGATTGTGTGGTGCGGTAGTTTGGTGTAGTGAGGTAGTGTAGAGTGGTTTGGTAATGTGTTGAGGTACTGTTGTGTGGTGCAGTAGCGTGGTGGGGTAGTGTGATGTGAAGTGGTAGTGTGGTGATTTAGTGTGGTGGTCTGGTATAGAGCATGAAATAGTGTCGTGTAGCGTATGGCACAGTGAGACAGTGTGGTCCAGAGTTTAACACACTGTTATTTAGAGGGAGCAGCTGGCACTGATACAGGACGTTCTTTCTGAAGACATCTGCTAAACCTGAGACGCCTTCGTTATACACCATCAGCCAGGATGGCCGTGGATGAGATCACTTGTATGTCAACTCATCGTTGAGTAATTCACCGCATCCAGGTTCGCTCGAGACTTTTCACTCAAACTTAGAAAAATGCGTTCTGGCATGTTGAAATCTGGCATCGACTGATATCAAGGTTATCGTGTTGGGAACAGGTGCATTGACGTTCGTCCGTAGATGAATATACTATATATATGTATTCATATGTATACAGAAATACAAATATGTCTGTCCTTACCTCCTTGTACATAAGGGAAAGGAGCTCAGTATTCCAGTAACACTCAAATTTACTTACTTAACGTTAAGATCAGAAAATGTACAGATCTGACAGCAATCTCCTGGGCTCACCTTGCTCTACTCGTTCATAATTCTATTGCAAAAGAAAAAAAAAAAAAGCTTCTCCACATCCCTCCGTACATCTCCCGCCTAACTTCCAGTTTTGCTGTCTCGTTTTGGATGCTCTTGACTGCATTGATTTCTTCTGCGTGACCGCCGTCACGGTCTCTTACGGAATGTATATGTAGTTATGTCTTCTCTCATTCTTCTTTTGTTCGAAGCGGGCAGAATGGGGTATTCCCTCCTCTCTTATACCACCTGGGAGGTTGTTGCATTCCTCTAGACACTTACCAACAGTTTCATGTGATGTGGCTGTTGAAGTGAGGAGACCAGACCGTTGTAGTATACTCCGGCTGACGATGAATGGGTGTACGTCGTTGTGATCTTCCGAACATATCGCAGTCCCCGTACTAACAAGGCAATTTTGTCAATGAGATGACTATAGTTTACCCTCCTTATGATCCTTCTCACATGCTGTTCTGATGCCGAGTTCGGCGTAATGCCGACTCCTAAATCTCTCTCACATTAAGACTTGTCATTTGTTTTCCTCGATATGGTGATCACCTTCTGGTATGTGTAACACCTTTCTTTCTTCATGGCTTTGCATCCCCCAGGGTTAAATTTCATGAGCCGTGTGCGTGTGTGTGTGTGCGAGATTAGTATCTGTGCTTACTATTTCTTTGTTATGAAGAGGGAGTTTTCACACTCGTGTTGCCTAGTCTCTTAACCTTATAATATCGTATAGACGCGATGCTGGTGTAGTGCCAAACTAACTCAAAAATGAAGGATTTTCATGTAGCAAGAGGTGTCGTAGGCGAGGTGAGTGCTGTTGATTAATATCGTACTGCGTGTGTATAATTAATAACCTATTAGTAGGCTACGGGTAAGGAGTTCCACACTCGTGGGGTTCTATCTGTGTGCGTATTTTCCTATTCGTACATTACGGGAAGAAAGTTCTACCGTCGTGGGGTCCTGTTTCTGATTTTCCATGCATCAAGTAGACTTAAGTCTTTGGAAGCTGCCAGCGGTAACAGTATCTTTTCGGAGACCACTCCAACCATCCATCATCCTTAAACTAAACGGGTTAAAAGTTTAACCTTGCTAACCTATGTCTTGTCAAGCTCCTGATCGTGACTTCTGGTAACCCTGGTACTGCATCTCGTGAAGAGCTTTTCACTGTTAACGTCATCCAGCTGTTATCAAATCACCCCTCGCTTTTCTCTCTTTTATGGAGTACAGCTCTGAAGTTCTCTGCCTTTTATCGTAACTCAACTTTCTTAATTCAGGCACCATCTTGATTCCTCTTCCCTGGAATCTGTTAATCATATTTTTGTAGTTCTTAGGTGTGATGGTCAGACCTGGGAGGCATGATGCAGCTTCGGTCTAATTCACTATGCTGTCAACAGCTTATTAAACAATTGCTTGTCTGTAAACTTGAATGCGATTCTATTATTTGCCAACAGATAGTTTATCTCTTTCACAGTTCTCCTGGTACATGATGTGTAGCTATGGCAACAGATAAGGCACAATGTCTACTCCTAGATTTCTTTCACTCATCGATTCTAGTAGACTGTCTCATCCTCATTACTTTGCACTTACATAGATTAAATCTCATCACTCAATAATCAAACTAACTTTGAAGTTTACCCAGGTTCCCCAGTAAGCTGATGCGACCGTTAGAATTCCTTATTCATCTAATGACTCAGACGTCCTCCACAAATACATATATTGTCTAAGTACGAGTCTAGTCCATCAAGCAAGTCATTTACATACACCAGGAACAGCTACGGACCAGATGGAGCCCTGGGGCACGTCACTTGTAACTTTAGACCATTTCGACAATGCACCTCCTACCTGAGTCCCTTTTTCCCGTCCAGAAAGGTAATGAATCGAAACAAGGAGTCTGCACCTTACGCCTCCTATATCTCCAGCTTCTTATTCAACCTTCGATGACGTACCTCGTCAAAGGTTTTCAGGCAGTCTATGAACAAAAAGTCTCTCCATCCAAATTATCAGTAACGGAAGACCTGTTTTCCCTGAAACCGTCTCTTGTTTTACAATGTAATATGTAGTCGTTAATTCGTTCAATAATTATCTTTTCTTGCGTTTTATCAACTAAGCTCGACAGCGAGACTGGCTAGCAGTTCAGTGCCTTTCCCTAATACCTCTCTTGAACACAGGCCCCACATTTGTCCTTTTCTACATCTTGAGAACTGACCTTTCCTCTGGTATTCCATTGAACAGCATGTCGAGAAGTCTCTCCAGTGCTTCCGCACTTATCTTCAGCACATATGGGTAGACTTCATCAGAGCCATAAGCCTTAAAGAAGATCAAGATGTTTAAAAAGCCTAACTAATGTCTTTGATCTTCATACCTTCAAGACTTTCTCTTCCCCTCCCACATTTTTAACACTGGTGCAGTGTTATCTACCACTGCGAGAACACTTTTTGATTTCATCATTCATCTCAAGACACATTCTCCAGTCTTCTTCATAAACACTTCAACCCGAGTCCCTTTGCCTGATTTGCCGTTCTTTAACTGATAGTTTGTTACCTATGACCTTATGGAAAAGCTTTGGTTTGTCTTTTACCCGGTCCACAGTGCTCCTTTCATAACCTCTCCGCTCCTTCCTCCTTTCCTTGCAGGACTAAGCATTTACTCATCCGTATCCTGCCGGCCACAGTGACGATCGTACCTCCTCGAAGGTATATCCCTGAGCCTTCTCGCTTTTCGGCATTTCATGTTGAACAATAACTTTTCCATTTCACTTCTCTTCTTCTTTTAGCAACCCATGATACCCAAGTGGAACCTCCTCCGTAGTAGTTTTCACAGATCCTTATCTAGTAATGATCCATCCTCTTCCTGTAGAACTCCCCTTCCCTCTCTAATCTCTCAAGAGAACTTGATCAGCTCTTTGTTGTTGCCTCGATTGATATAGGGTCCAGTGCCTCCTCTAATTAGCTTTGTGTATCCTCCTCCACCACACAGTCAGAACCAACTAGTACGTGATCACTTTTTCCTCGAGAGCTTCATATTTGACATGTTCTATTCCCAAGTTAAGTTATGCAGAGGCAAGGTCAAATTGGTGTATCATTTCCTCTAGATCTCGTATTCTCCATGATGTGCTGATGCAGGAAGTTCTGTGTACACTTGAGGAACCCGTACCTCCATGTCTCGCCGTCTCCATGAGTATCTGTCTATGATCTTCAGGTCTCTTCCTGTTACAGAACTCCCCCATCAACAATAATTTACCATCTCCAGAGAGGGAGTGTCTCGCCGCTTCCTTCAGCATCCTGACTGTTCCTTATTGTTGTCAGCGTACGACTGCTCTGGGAAGTTCAGTTCCATGGAGGGTTGCAGACTAATATTACCACAATACATTTTCTATCCACCGTAACATTATTCATTTTGTACTCTTTGAAGGTTTTCTCTATCAAAATTTCCTGAAATCTGTTGGTATCATACGTCAAGAGGGCCAATCCTACTCTTCCTGTCCCTTTTTGGTGTTTGTGTGTGATTGCAGATTATTATTTGTGAGCAACGAGAAGAGGGTTTTACACTCAGTGTTGCCCTGTCTCTTAACTTTGTATATATGTACTACGTCTTTATTCTTACGTGTATTTACACACACACTCCAGTCTAAGCCAGATACCCATTCATCCACCAGTCCCGAGGGGAAGATGAAACAGCTGGGACTGGCTGTGGGCCGACGGCCGCGTCCAGGATTCCAGCTTGGGCGGGCACGCGTGTGTAATAAACTGTATCCTACGGGGAGGGAATCTTACACTGACGGGGCCACACGTCTTTTGCGTGTGAGAGATTTCATCTGGAGAATTTCAACTGTTCTTTTCAATTTGGCATGTGAGCAACGCCAGGAAGCATGCTTTTTATATTTCTAAAATTTTCCCCAACTTCCAAGTAACAAGGGAAGGGAGGGAAACCTGGGGTCCTTTTCAGCTAAAGTTTTTCCTCGTAACTCATGTCTTGAAAGCTGTGGGTGACCTAAACTATTCGGACACTAAGCTTAAGAATGAGCATCATAAAACTGAAAACTCCTCTCCTATTGTTAAGCTATTTGCTTGACAGTTGCATAAAGATAAAAGTATATTGTTGTAGTGTACGCTTATAAATTTCTGAACTGTTGATACGAGAACTTGAAAACCACTTAAACAGGGGTTCATGAGTAAACTAGAAACCACTTCAGATAAGGATTCTCTGTGGAACTCTTTACCTTTTTAGTGATCCATTCAGATCATCGCAGCCTTGCATGAAATAAATACTTTTGTCTAGTGTAACAAAAACCTTAATACATCGGCCAATTTATGAGCAAAAAAGAATCTGTTTCATTCTATTTTTCTATCAAACACTCCCGCCAGGCAACCAGGAGACATGAAGGATGCTAACAGCTTATGTCTGTCCACATCACGTCGGTCTCATCCTGTTCTCTCAACTACATTTCTTCTCATTAGTCTATTATCCTTTCACGCACTTTAAACACTTATTATAAACTTTCATTATTATTATTATTATTATTATAACTATTCTTATCATTGTCATCATCATTATAATTTATTGTTTCTTCTTTTGACAGACTGTACTCCCTGTTTCTACTTT
>JAYMFT010277807.1:0-10534 GCA_038088735.1 Panulirus argus | reverse complement strand
ACACACACACACACACACACATACACACACACACACACACACACACACACACACATACACACACACACACACACACAATCATAACAAGGCGAAGAAAATTAGGAGTTCAGTAGAGACGAAGTCAGTGATTATATGTGGGATGAAGGAGGACCAATTCAAAGAAAGGGAGAGAGAGAAAGGAACGGTAGAGAAAAAACTGAAGGATATTGTATCTGCCACTTAGGAGCCACGTTACGAGAGTTGGATAATGACGTGGTTGGTACCGAGGACTGCTACTGACTGCAGGGGTATAGAAAAGGAAGAGGTCAGGCCTCTTAAAAGGATATTTCATAGTACTATCTATGAGGAAAATATAGAGAAACTGTCAGCTTAACTCAGAAGAGAATGTGAGGTTGAAGAGGGAATACATTCAGCAGGGTAGACCACAGAAGGAACTGAAGCAGACGAAAGAGGAGAATCTTGATTGAGGAAATCAATTGAAGGAGATCTACGAAGAGGGAGTCGCAGATTGTCCGTTTACCGTTAAGGCATCAGGAGTGAAGACAACATAGCCTCATCAGATGATCAAAGGAAGGTAACATTGTGAGGATGGCGTTGACTGTAACGAAAAAGGGGGGAAAATGAAAAGGATTTTTAGGGAAGAAAATGAAACGGATTTTTAGAGAGGAAAATGAAACGGATTTTTAGGGTGGAAAATGAAACGGATTTTTAGGGAGGAAAATGAAACAGATTTTTAGGGAGAAAATAAAAAACGGATTTTTAGGGGGGAAAATGAAACGGATTTTTAAGCACCAATGTTGATAAGGATAAAATAGAAGTCGTCTAAACTTACACAGATGGAGGAATTGTTCGTCGAACTGCGCGAGAAGCTTAAAAAAAAAAAAATAAGGAAACCATGATGATATTATAGCAATTACCGAAACAAAGTTAGATGGGTTAATGAAAGACGAGCCTGTGATACCTGGTTGATGAAACGCACCGTAGACGGTGATGATGTGAAATGGATATTCCGAGAGGTGAAATGGCACCTGAGACGGGATGTATGTGGTGCGTTAGGAGGCCTTGGAAAATATCAGATCAAGAGGACTTTGACGAATGTGTGGTCTGGCGGGTCACGGCAAGGGATCGGGTGACAGCAGTCGCAGTAATGTATAATGGCCACAGACGGAAAGAGGAGGGGGAGGATGATAGTAACAGACAGAACAGAGGGATGATTGAGGTACTCAGGGGTTGGCCAGTGGCACAGGAGATATAGCAGGTAAATTCCAAAGAAAATGGAAGAGGACGTATGTGTAGTAATGAACTTAAGATTCCAATTGAGGAAGCAGAAGTTCCCGGGGGTTGGATGGTAATCTAAATGGAAAAAAAAAAAAGACTGGGCAGAAATGCTGTTCTTGTCCTCCTCCTTCGAGATACTGTTCAGTTGCAGGCTACAGACAATAAAGACTAAGTCTCCGGGACCAAATAAGATAAACTCGTAAATCTTAAAACGAATGTGCGACGCCATTTGCTGAACCCTGAAAGATTATTTTCAAAGAGTAAGTTGATCGAATCGGCTTAGTCAGTCCCGAGCGAATGGATACTGGCAGATAATGTTTCAATTTACAAGGAAGATCAAGAAGATCCTCTGAACAATGGATCGCCGTGTCCCTGACCGGCGTGGCATGTCGGTAAATACAATTTGGAGAAGTATGTTAGAACATTTCGATGACACTGAACTTTTGAATAATGGGCAATTTGGATTTTGAGGTCTGTGGACGGTCGTATGCTATTAACCAGAAAGATTTGTATGTGGGAATTGCAGAAAAATAATACACAAGGGAAAGAGGTGAGTTTCATTGCATCCATTTCTACGCTGCGAAGCTTTTTTTTCGATTTGATGTAAAGAGGAACGAAAGAGATTGCATCAGCTTACAAGGGGACCTGGACAAACTCCAAAGTTGGTACGATAAATGGATAATGAGATTCGATCCAAGCAAGTGCACGGTAATCAGGATGGGACATAGCGAAAGAGGGCTTCAGTGAGATTACTACTCAGCGGAAAATAAGCGACAGGAATCGACGAGTGAATTCACCTTGGGTGTCGACATTGCACCCTAATCTTCCACCACCAGAGGGAAATTTTGAAAAGAAAAAGAAAAAAGAAAAATTGCATTTTTGTTGGTAAATAAGAAATCTGAATTCAAGTACACGGATGACGATAAGTTTCTGGTGAACTATTCACAACGTATATTAAACCGAAGCAGTGTTATATCTCTCACGTTTGATCACCACATGTAAAGAGGCATAAGGAATATGACTGTGAGGGTACACACACACAAGAGCAACCAAGACAGTGCATGAATTAGGAGAGCTGAACGACAGTGAGAGGTCAAGGGATATGCAGATGTCTATCGTGGGGGAGAGAAGAGAGAGAGAGAGAGAGAGAGAGGAGTTGATCTGCTAGCATTCCTTTGAGCTCCTAAATCAACTGGAATATGTCGAGTGTAAACAGTCCTCTACGAGATGCGGCAGTTACGAGAGCTACCCAGAGGCCATGACCAGACGGGGAGGATGAGGCTGGTCGAAAAGCATGCGAAGAAATACTGGCTTAGTGTAAAGTTGGTCGATGGGTGGAATAGTCTAAGCAAACAGAGGTTTACAAAAATTCTGAAGTCTTCTCGGTGGTATAGAAAGTACAAGAGACGGGACCTCCAAGTTTAAATTCCCTCCCTTAATGAAAAAAATAGTTGACTACACACACACACACACACACACACACCAAAGTTTTCGGGGCACAAAACTTTATGAACGTCATAAATTATGGATGAAATGCCGGTTAACATTTATCACACGGTGAAAGGCCCCACAAATATAAATACAAAAAAACAGATCCTTAGTTCTTGCAAGCATGAGTTAGCGTGCAAGCACACGCCTAATATCAGAGTACGTTCTTTAAGGGGCATCGACCTGGACATTCGACTGCGATAATGGACACAACTTTGATAGCTCAATCGCGGAATAATATCTTTTTCTCCCTGACTCGAATGATGGAGAAAAATGCAGAGAAAATCTTAGATTTCGCAAGAACCTGGAGGGAGGGGGGTCTCTCTGTGTTCGCCTGTAGGGGCCAAAGTCATGCCACTTACCATAAGTGTGGGCCGGCCTCGAGGAGCGAGTCGCTTAAGATTGTCTAGTATTACTTTCTTACCCGAGTGTACACACACAAGGGGGAGGTTTATGGTCCCCCTAATTCACGGAAAAATTTGGGCTTCGCTGCCGTAACTCTGGCGGTGATGAGCGGTGGCGCTTCAACTAACCGTGCCTGTCCCCTTGGTGGCCGTGATGAGGGGGTACCTCTATCATCCACTGAGGCTGCCCCCGTCAGACAGGTCCTCATTATTTATACGGCGAGGTAATCATAATGCGAAGGGGGGGAAGGGGGGTAAAAGGAAAAGTATATGCATTCAGCTGATACTCGTCACGGTTGAATCCTGAATGCTTCTGAATGAAGTAATTGAGGCTTTTTGGTATTCCGAAGCATATTTCTTTTTTTTCAGAGCCAAGCGAATGTGGAATGAGGATTGTGAGAAAATTGATTGTAATCAAAAGCGTTTGATGAAATTCCTTCAGATCCCCATCATTACGTCTCATGTTCCTGTTGCCCGTAAAGAGCGTCTTTGGAGATGAAGTGGATATTGAGCTGTCTTCGTAGATTCAGTCACAGCGTGTGACTACAATCTGGGCGTTACGGGGTGAGTTTTAGGCTTGTGTTGTGTTTGCACTCGTGGTTACATCACCGCCAGTGAGTGGTTATCCTCGGCGAGGCTGTATCATCGTAGTGGGAAAGAAGTACAATTTCTTCGAGGGCCTCCGTGCTCTAAGTGATTCCGCAATTACCCTCCTTCTGTGTGGAGTGCAGCATTGGAGCTGCATATCTATAAATGGGACCTAGGGTTACTTACTAACTAGCGCCAGGAACAGATGAAAAAAAATGGTCTTATTCGCTCACATCCATTCACCAGCCCCTTTTCCACAACGAAGCCACACAGGCCTTTACTTGGTTCCCCCATGACCGCTTCATATGCCTCGGTCAGGCCCACAAACAGCACGTCGCCCGCCGCATACCACATCTCTCCAATTCACCCCATCCCTTGCACGCTTCACATCCTCCTGCACATTCAGGCACTAGAACACTTAAAGCGTCTTATACTTCATCCATTCATCTCCTCTCTGGTTACCCCATTTTCCTTGTTCCCTCGACTTCCGACATGTGTGCCCTCTTCACTCATCCTCTCCATATGTCCAAACCATAGCAGCACACTCGCTTCAGCTCTCTCACACGCGCGCTCCTCTCACTCCCGAACTTTCCCTTTTACCCTTTCATTCCCCATTCGATCATCCCTCTTCATGCAACATACTGCCCTGAAATATTTGATTTTCCCTCACATCCACCATCTTCCGTACATTCTTTTTTATATATCTAGTGCTCGCGACCTCGCATCCACACAACAGTGATTACAGATCTGATCATTCATTTTGTCCCAATAAGATGAAATAAATAATCGCAACTCTGTCGCTCTTATGACGACGTTCATCTTGTGAACGCCCTTACGCGCACGATCTTCGAATGAAATAAAGAAAAGAAAAAGCTAAGAATACAACAGCAAAACAGATATTATAATTACACATTAAGGCTGACCTCCTGTGCAAGGGTTCAACAACATTCCGGGACTGATTGCAATCATATTTATAACGTTGCTAGCGGCCTCGCTATGGTCCAGATTACATCGTGCTCAATGCAAATTTGCCTTTCATTTCTTAGTCCTTTTGATTCTGTTTCAAAGCGCCAGCTGTTTAATATCCAAATATCTCGATGGCGAACTCATCCTACACTATCTTCAAGAGTTAACTGGACTCTTTAAACATCGAAATACATTTCGGAAATCCTGCAAGTACGATTGTATGTTGTGAATGTTTACGGATGTTTTAAATGACCATAGTCCTTGTTAAGACATGACTGTACTTGTCTTTAAAATCTAATATCATTTGCAGTATCATATGTACGATCTCATTATCACACATGATGTTACTTTATGGGCTTAGACCTACAGAGGAAGCCCTAATTAGCCCCCGACGGCGGTGAAGAGGGTTAACAACCGGTGGTATGAGAGTCCCTCGCAAGGATGCTAACTGCGACCACTTTGACGTCTGGCGTGGGATGATGAAACGCGTCGCCATTAAACCTACTGCTTTTAACGAGTTCCTCGCCGGGGTCTTCGGCGGGAGGGGAAATACTTCTCCTTCGGAAACGCATCGACACTACGTCTCGGGGCGTCAGACACAAACTGGTTCCTCTGACTGATCAAAGTCTTTACGGAGCGCCCGGGGTGGTCAGATCGCTTACGGAACTAGACACACACACACACACACACACACAAAGACGAGATCAACGCATACGTTTCGTTTCTTTCGGGTATAATCTTCCCTATGGCGACCTCATCGAATATGGGTTTTAATGGGGAGAGCATGTGTGTGTGTGTGTGTGTGTCAGCTCTGAGCGGAGGAAGCTGGGAACCAGCGCCATAAAGACTTATATATACAATCTTCGTATCGCAGTCTGCAGAAACGTGAGGAGGAACGTGATTCCGCTCTGAGGAGTTTGTTTGGGTGATGCACGCTCGCATACCTCATTACCCATTGATTGAGATCGCAAAAGAACAAAGGGCATTGTTTTATTTCCCAGGCTGGTTGGGCCGTCTTTACCCTAAGGTTATATTTAGTGCTTGAAAAGAGCACGTTGATTTATGCATCTTAAAGAGAACTGGACTGCGTTAAAATGCGAGGATATGTGCAACCCCGATTGCTCTCAGTAATCAATGGGAAATAATCTTTAAGCTTGCAGCTCTGATGACTTCAGCAGATATATATAGAGCTTAAATAACCTGTCTCATGTTCGGCATTTGACCTCTCCTGCCCTCCCCACCTGTGATGACTGACTGATTCATTTTACGTGATCTCCACAGTCAAAGTCTTCTTTGAAGCCTTAGGATTTGTTAACATTTTTTCTCTCAATATGTTATATTATCTTACTATATACATATGTGGCTTCTGTGGTCTCAGGAGAAGCTGAGATCAAAGCAGCGATATGGATCTGAGATTTCCCTCTGATGGTAAACGTACAAGCAATCACGTCTTCGTGTAATGAGAGACGTGGAGTGTCAAGTGATGGGGTGACGATGCCTCTCTAAGCTTCACGTTCCTCGAACCCTCTCATGTTGCCGTTTCCAAGAATTCGAGTAACCTGAGGCGCAAGATCACGCTGTTAAAGTAAACCCGCTTGGTAGGCTCATCGGCCTGACAGTGAGGGCCATGTCCCCGGACATGGACACACACACCTTGGGGATTCCTCGACCCGAGTTACGAGCTGTCGGTTGGCTAAGCCTGTCACACCTGTCGTATTTTACCACAAGCAACAAAAGCAATAATCTACTGGGCGTTACGTTTGCTGAAATCGCCCAAAAAGCTACCTGCGAAAAAACTGGAGTGGCGGGCACTCCGGCAGTGACACACACACACGTTCTCTCGCTCGGGAGTACTACTGGACTGGGTGGTAATTACGAAGCTTTCACCACACGATTACAACCGTGCGACGGGGAAGCTTTACGCCCACGCCCGAGACTCGCAGACAATGGCCCGGCGTCGCAGAGGGAATGGCGGCGCGCTCCACTGGATCCGTCTCGGAGGAGCCAACGACGACTGATGGTCACATCCTTTTGTAGCGCGGGTTTCTAAAGACACTCCTGGAGGAGGTAGTATGCTGAGGACCTTCTGTTTATGGCGGTCAATGGAAGCCAAACACAATGAAACTAAATTTCTTATTAGATCCTTTCTTTTCTTGGCGAGCCGGAACAGCCATCGTCATTATGCGTTCGAATAATGCCTCGGACACACAATCGAAGCAATTTCGCAACACTGGCTCAGCTGATCGAGACGTTTGTCATCCCTCGTGAACGTCTCGATGTGCGGTACACGACTTCCAGTCCCTCACCTCTCAGATGACAATATGAGGCAAATTAGTGATCCGTTCCACTGAAGTGGAACATCACGAAACGAATTCACTGTAACGTATAATCATCTATTCATAACGGTATTCGTAATTATAGTGATCGGCAAGATAATAAAGTCAAAGGTCGAGAGATTAAGGTCATGAAATGTAATAATAATGTGGGGATTTACTGTGAAGAACTTAATGTGACACAACTTACATCTAATCGCACGATTTACGATCTTCGACTCAGAATATGATAACATTCCATCGATGTCGGAGAACTCAACGAAAACGAGACTTGATATGATATTTTGCACGTCTTAAGGCCGCTGACTGCTGGGTTTCACAGCACGGAAGCTTGTCAGCGCCATTAGTTATATTCGTATCTATCCTCCAAAGCAGTTAGTTCAGTCTTATTCACTCTACGGGTGACGAGAGGAATTCAGTGATTCATCTCAGACATCGGACAACCAACGACACACAGGAGGAACCATTTCAAGCAGACCTGTTGCCTAGTGGGGGAGAGATATATTTAGTTGGCCATCTCGCACTGAGAAAGAAACCATGTCTTGTACTTGAGAGAGATAATCCCCTTCCAAAGTCCTTCCTTGCTACTGACAAACAAGACCGTAGAGCGCTGTATCGACGACAAAAGGGAATTATTTCTACTGTGAAAAAAATTAAAAAGCAGTCTTGTGTCTATTCTCACTATAGCTTACCAGCAAGTTCCAGAACCATAGAGGAGAACGACAATGCGACCTGCTCTCGCTACGTCCAAGTTGGCAGGGACGACAGAAGAGGATGTGCGTGTTCTCCTCAACTCGTTAAGACATCGGAAGAGCTGTGGACCCCGATTAGGTTAAGCCACGACCGTTCTGAGGGTGTGGAGATAAGGTGGTGAAACCTCTCAGTGCATTCTGCCTTGCTCGCCTCGTCTACGGTATTCATCTCCTGTGTAGGGACGAGTGGCAGACGTCCAGGTCCACAAGAGGAGGAATTGTGCAGAAGTGGAATGATTGCAGACCCATGTATCTGCATACCGTTTCTGCTAAAATCGTATAGAGACAATATAGTCAAGCAGATGAAGCAGGTCTTCAAAAGAAAAAATTTTATCTTTAGCATGAAAGGCAGATTGGACTTAGGAAGGACCGCTCACCAAATGGCTAGTTGAATTTCTCACTGTGTGTGAAACTAGGCATCGGATAACTCCGAAATCAGACGCCTTTGGACAGACTTGGCATCTGAAATACTCTTTGTTTGCAGACGTTTAAACAAAAGTCTGGGGAAAAAAAATAATATTCAAACCACCTCGGTGACACTATTCAAGGTCGTACTCTTTCAAGAGTGAGGTGTGGCCCCCCACCAACACTGGGGAGTGAATCTTTTCCAACACTAGGGAGTGACCCTCCTCCAACACAAGGTTGTTGAACCCCTCGTCCAACACGGGGTGCAACCCTTCTCCAACACTGAGGCTGTGACGTTTCATTTAAAGTGGGACGTGAACCTCCCTCATCAGCATAGTGTGTCTTAAGTCAAACACTGGACCGTGGCCTTCCCTCAGAAAAAAAAAAAAAGTATGACATTCCACCATCGCCTGCATGTGATCCTCGACTAACTTTGGGATGGGGCCCTCCACCAACCCTGAGGCGTGGCTCGCCACCAACATTGGTGTGTGTCCCTCCACCATCACTGAGGTGAAGGTCCTTTCGCCAACACCGTAGTGTGACCGGGTGTGTGTGTGTGTGTGTGTGGCCCTCAACCAACATTTGGTCACTGGGCTCATGAAGTAACGTGAACAACACCTCGTACTTTACATCTTAACACATCACACTAACAGTCAGCTTTGTTTGCCCATGTTGGCCAAGAAGCGAGCTTTAACACAGATCTAAAGTAAAAGTTCGTGTGATGTGAACCCCACTGTGCCGGGAGCTCGTGGTATGTCTCTGGTTCGGGCACAAGATATATGGCGGCGGTGCTCGGGCTGTGTAAGTTACGATGCATAATCTATTGGTCGATAGTGGTGGTATATCAGTACGAATTCCTATACCTGGAATGCAACCTGTACTGAGAAAAGTCCTCTTGTAAGAGGACTCTCTACAAAATCTTCAAAATCGGATATATTTTATGATAGAAACGCAGGTATATGATATAATAGAATAACGTTATCTTCATACCCAAATGCCTCTCACAACTTAGCGGGGTAGCGTCGGGAACACACCAAAAATGGCCTTATTTGCACACATCTGCTCTATAGATGTCACGTACAATGAGCTGAAACAACAGTCTTTCATTCACGGTTAAGTCCAAAAAGTTACTCTCGTGGTTTACTTTGCTGTTCCATACTACGTGGATCGACCCAGTGACAACACGTCGCCCCACATATACCACTTCGATCCAAGTCATGCACGTCTTTCGCCCATTTGAATGTTCAAGCCAAGGATACTTGGACATCCCCCCCAAGACCCTTTTACTTCATGCCTCCATCTCCCTCTATGTCTTATCCTTCCCCCTGATCCCTGCACTTCTGATTCACATATGTTGGCCAATCTTTTTTCTCGCACATCCATTTCATATGTCCGAACCATTTCAACACCCCATTGGTCGACCGACCTTCTCTCAATAAGACAGCGATTACTACCAAGTCTCTCTCTCTCTCTCTCTCTCTCTCTCTACCACTGTCATTTCTTACACGATCAATCCGTCTCGCACCAAATATCGCCCGTAGGAAATTCGTTTCCAACACATCCACACAATGACTCTTCTCAGGCTTCGAGGAACCACACCTTACATCCGAGCAATCAACACCGTCGGGACCATCACACCTTGAGACATGTTCATTTACACCTCTTTACACTTCTTCAGTGCACCCGGGATCTTTGCCCCTTCTTTTATCGATCGCTGGCTTAGACTAGGGTGTGTGTGCGTGTGTGTATATACACAGACATGGAAGCAAAGACATGTTATTTATATAAATATACACACACAAGGCTAAGATACGAGGCAACACGAGTGTAAAACTACTCTCCCCGTAACAAACGAAAACAGCACTCAGAAATTCTAATCATACACAAGAAAGTTTAACCAGCCACTTGTAGCAAGAGTGCTAGTGGCTTCATCATCGAAGTTCTGCTCGAGTCTGGCGAAGCCAGAGAGTAGCAGTGCCTTGGGCAGGCCACTTCGATAAAGCCAGGGGGATCGAGGGTCGTCATGCAAGCCGCTTGGGACACACGTAATCGCTAAATCTCGGGAATGTGGTCCGTTGCGGTCTTCTTCTTTTTTGTACCTCTGGCCTCGCTCTGACCCCCTGCTGGGATCATCCGATAATGTAGGCTTGACTCATGAGTCGTCATGTAAAGATTATTTCTATATTTACTACATTTCCTTCAGTTGCAGCGTTCTTTTCTTAATGCTTTGGACGCGACCAGAATTACTTTAATGGCCTTTTTATATTCGTATATATATATATATATATATATATATATATATATATATATATATATATAT
>JAYMFT010277796.1:0-10534 GCA_038088735.1 Panulirus argus | reverse complement strand
TGGAAAATTGTATGGGAGGGTATTGATTGAGAGAGTGAAGGCATGTACAGAACATCAGATTGGGGAGGAGTAGTGTGCTTTTAGAAGTGGCAGAGGATGCGTGGATCAAGTGTTTGCTCTGAAGAATATGTGTGAGAAATACTTAGAGAAACGGATGGATTTGTATAAGGCATTTTTGGATCTGGAGAAGGCATATGATAGGGTTGATAGAGTGGCTTTGTGGAAGGTCTTAAGAATATATGGTGCGAGAGGAAAGCTGCTAGAAGCAGTTAGAAGTTTTTATCAAGGATGTAAGGCATGTGCACGAGTAGGAAGAGGGAAGAGTGATTGGTTCCTAGTGAAGTTGGTCTGCGGCAGGGGTGTGTGATGTCCCCATGCTTGTTTCATTTGTTTTTGGATAGGATGGTTAGGGAGGTAAATGCAAGAGTTTTGGAGAGAGGGGGGAGTATGCAGTCTGTTGGGGATGAGAAGGCCTGGGAAGGAGTCAGCTGTTGTTTGCTGATGATACAGCACTAGTAGCAGATTCGAGTGAAAAACTGCAGAAGTTGGTAACCGAGTTTGGAAGAGTGAAAGTAGGAAGTTGATTAAATGTGAGCAAAAGCAAGGTTAGTAAGTTAAGCAGGGTTGAAGAACAGATTAGTTGGAATGTAAGTTTAAATGGAGAAAAAATTGGAGGAAGTGAAGTGTTTTAGGTATCAGAGAGTGGACATCGTTGCGATTGGAACCATGGAAACGGAAATGAGTCATAAAGTGAGTGAGGGGAGAAGGTTCAGGGAGCGATGAAGAATGTGTGGAAAGAGAGAACGTTATCTCGGAGAGCAAAAATGGGTATGTTTGAAGGAATAATAGTTCCAACAATATTATATGGTTGCAAGGCATGGGCTACAGATAGAGTTGTACAGAGGAGGGTGGATGTGTTGGGAATGCACTGAAACCAGAGCCCCTAATCCTCTGACTGCTTTTATGCTCTGGTTCAACACATTGATAGCATGTTGCCCCTTGTATACCACATCACTTCAACTTGGTCAATCCCATGCATGCCTTACACCCTCCTTCATGTTCAGGCCCCTGAATGTCAAAGCATCTTTCACTCCATCCTTCCATATCCTCCCATTCCTTGTTCCCTCCACTTCCAACTTGTATGCTTCTTAGTCAACCTCTCTTCACTCATCCTCTCCTTATGTCCATGCCATTTCATATATCACGACTCTTTTGTTCTGCAAACAGCCTTATCCTAATCACCCCACATCCACTACCTTGTTGTCAAACATATTCAGAAGTCCTTGTAAATGTTCAGTCTATCTCTTTTTCACATCTTTCTTTTCTCCTGCTACCACTTTCTCATCTGCTTCTCTTAGTGTTGCTCCCATTTGTCATATTGTACTCACAATCTTCACCTCCCTCTGAAACATTTTTTATTCCCCTTAAAGTTTGCTGATATTTTCTCATCCCATCTCTTATGTGCTCCCCTTTTCAGCTTCAGCACCTTCTCAAACACTTGCATTCCAACCTTGCAAATACTGGCCATACACATTTCTCTTCTATTTCACAGCAAGGTACATCTCTCATGCCACCACTCACTATGCTTTCTCTCATGCCCACATCCCACTTTCCACATACCACACACTTCACCCACACATGTAAGCATTTCATCCCTAGACACCTCCCACTCCTCATCCACTCCCCTTGTTTCATCATACTTTCACCTAATGCCATTCTTCAGTCTGTCGCTAACTCTTATCACTTTAGTCACTCTCATGTCATTTCCTTTCTTCAAATGTTGATATAAGCTGATGTTAGTTCCAATATAATACACTTCATATTTGTACAAAAACATTAGAATGTAGGACAAACTGCTTTTGTTGTCGGTACTCTGATGACTTAGCTGTTTATAGTTACCCAAAGGAAACATAAAGCTGCCACTTATGTAGTACTGCCTAGCCTTGTAAGTTATACAAATCCTTTAAGCTAAAAATGATTTCTGTTGCCTGGAGGGGAGGAGCTGTGGTATATTTTCGAATCAAACCTAACTACTTTTAAAGATTATTTTGATCATGTTTTAAGCTGTAGCGATTCCTTATTTTCTTCAGAATACCTTATTAATTACTTGGATATTGTGCAGATGTCAGGGGCGGCAGCAGTGCGGGCATCTGTGTATTTGGTGGTGACCCTGTGGGTGTTGGGAGGCTCATGGTCTTCAGCACTTGACACCAGCACTGGAGGTTTGTCATCTGAGCTTCAAATTCAGTGTCTACTTGCACTTGATCACTGTAAAGAATTTCATTGTAAGCATTTTTAATCAAAACATATACACAGTATCTAGCAACATAAAGTTAAAGTACTGGTACTTCTGGCTTATGATAAGAATATCTCATACGTTTTTCTTTAGCACTCTATATTTTTAACAGGCAATAATGGCACAGCAGACCTGGCAGTTGATGGCAAAGCAGAGGCAGTGACCTTAAGCAATGATTCATGCCACTCTGGCCATGGCAAGGGGATTCGTTTAGTGTCCTTGCGATGGCATGAGGTGGGAGTCTATTATACCATCACTGCCTTTGTCATCATAGCAGGTTTCACTAAACTTGGTAAGTGTATAATGCTGAAGATGGAAAGGCAATAAAATGGAATCTGTTGTAAAGAATAGTCTGCAGAGGAGAGTTGAAACACATGTTAACATAATCATAAAATTATAGATCTAGTTTCCAAGCAATCAGGTTAATGCCTAAGGCAGGTGAACCTCTGAGTCACACGAAGGCAAAGGAATTTCCTATAACATTTCACTTGTTCAAGAGAAGGCAAGAGTATTCAGTAGATATAAGACAGATATCAACTCTTTTGTAAGTAGTAAGGGTAAAAGCAATCTCGACGAAGAAAAGCCATGTACTTAGTCACCTCTTGTTTCCAGCCTTCCATCACTTACACTGGTTGTCCAGCAAGGTGCCAGAGTCGTGTGTACTAGTCGTCCTAGGAGTTGCTCTTGGCCTAGTTGTTTTTTTCACCACACAGTAAGTGTTTGTATATGCTACGAAAAATGGTAACCTCTTGAAATCTTTGTGAATAACAATTCCATACTTTCATGTTTTTTTGATATAAAAGGTTTTCATATTGTTCTCTTATGGTAAACCCATTTTTGGTCACTATTCCTTTAATTATCCATTCTGATTAGTCTATGAAAACCCCAGGTTTAGGTCATTATGAGTATGAGACATACATCCTTTTACATTACTCTTGAATATTATTAATCATGTAACGTTTGTTTGTGGCTCATATGTGCTGGAAGTCCCTAACTTATGAACAGTTACTTTCTTGGACCTTGTTCGTAAGTTGAATTGATCATAAGTGTAATATCTATCTATATAGCTTTCTATATCTCTGGTGGCTTTTTCCTCCGGGAACTCCCAACAAGGGGGTGGCTACGACAAAAGAGTCTCCACTTATCCATGTCCTTTCATGCCTCCCTCACATACACCATTCCACACATTCTTTCACCATTTCTCTCCCTCAAGTACTCTTCCACTCTATTTCCCCATGTCGCAGGTGGTTTTCCTCTTACACCAACCCCTTCAATTATACTATCATATATTCTCCTTGTAAATTCCCTATCTTACATTCTTTCTATATGCCCAAACCACCTCAAAGTATTATGTTTCATCCATTCTACCACTCCACAATTCATTTCCTCTGCATTCACAGCCATACCAAATCTCTCATACACTTTCATTTCTTTCTTCATTCCATCTAGTCATACCACGTGCTCCTCTCAATAACTCAGTTCCACCGCCTGGAATCCTGACCCCTGTGATTCATTCTTTCTCCACATTTCAACTGCATAGGTCAGGGTCATACTAGGCTTTCCCTTGATCCTTTCTTCCATACATCTGTTAAGGGACCTAGTGACTCTTCTATCCTGTATTGTTCTCTGCATTTTCTCCCCCTCTGTCTCACCAAACCTACCCAGGACAGTTCCTAAATACTTAAATTCTGTCACCTCTCCCAGTCTTTCTCCTCCTATGTCCTTAACACAGTTTAGTACACTTTCGTCTCTCACTCTGTAGGGCCCTGCTAAGGCTATACTTCCACTCTGTTTCCTTTCAGACACCATTACTTAACCTTTACTTGCATTTATCTTCAATGACTTATGCTTACACACATCATAAAACATACTTACAATTTTCTGCAACTCCTCTTAGTCCTCAGCGAACAACACAGTATCATCCACGAACAGGCTTATCACTAGCCACCATTCCTTACAACGACACTCCATCTCTGCACCCTTTTTCATATTAGGAAACTTTTAACGGAAAAAAATGCACATTAAAGAAGTTCCATGTTTTGTAAATAAGTACAGCTGATCATTTTTTTTTGTCATACTAGGAATTAAATTGTATTCATTGGAGCTCTTTCATAAGTACAAGTGCTCATAGGTCTCATGATCATAAGTCGGGGACTATCAGTATATAAAGCTGAGTGAAGATTACTCTAAATAATGACCTTAGTCACATTCCTCTTCTGTTCCTTCATCCACACCAAGAAAAGAAGCATTCCTTTCCCCTAACTGTCCATAAGATAAGATTATAAGGTTTATTTTTCCTTTGAAGGATTCCAGCCACATGTCCATCAATGAAAAGTAAATAGAAATTGAGAGTAATTACGTGTTATTTTATGTAATTGTTAAGTCAAATGAAAGAGTATTAATGAAAAGAAAAGGTATAACATAAAAATGTTGACTTTTATCATGAATATATTTTTTCCCTGCCAGCGATAAGAACCCAGCAACCACATGCCACTACCATGTTGAATTACCACGCTTCACTTCAGACAGGTTCTTCTTTGTCCTCCTACCACCGTAAGTAAATGTTGTTGCCAGGATGATGGCTATTTGTTATCGTAAATTTTCCTCTTGCAATATTATTCTCTTAGTATTCACTAAAGAGCAGTGTATCTCAAACAAAATTTTATGCAGTAGAGACTCACACTTGTCTTTAATTCTTTCTTCATATTATAAATATTGTTTTGCATTTGCCTTTATTTGTAAGTGATTTTTGTCAATGCTTGCTCTCTTGTCTCCTCCCCCTCATCTCCTGTAAGTTTTGTACATAGCTATTATGATGACCATATCTTTCTTTCTTTCCTACATGTTCACCATTTCCCCTATTAGCGAGTTAGTGCCAGTAACAGACAAAGAAAAGCCTCATTCGCTCACATCCATTTTCTAGCTGTCATGTGTAATGCACCAAAACCACAGCCCCCAAAGGCTGTATATTGTTAACAAATCAGGCTGATCACATTTCCCACACATTTGTGGCTTACAGTTCCCATTGTGATGGCATTTTGCCTAACATCTTTGAGGATGATGCATGTGAATCCAAATTCTGACTGGACTGGATAATAGAACATTATCATCTGCTACTCTGCTATTGATTTTCTTATTATTAAGAAAATTCAGTGAGATTTTCTGTGCACTGAATTTGCCATCATATTTGCATTGCACGTGACATCAAGAGAATGGATGTGGTCAAATGTGGCCTTTCTTCGTCAGTTCCTGGCACTACCTCACTAACATGGGAAATAGCGATGAAATACAAATAAAAGAAGGGAAAAGGTATTGAGATTATATTATATTTTTTGTAGGCTTTACAGGCAGTAAAAGGACTAATTAACAACTGAGCCCCTTCTTTACTACCATATTTTTTTTCTGCTTTCTTTGAATTCTCTATTTGTTCAATTAACTTGTACCATTCATTTGGTGTTATGCTCTTCATCATGCTCAGTACTGTCAACACTTTAAATTCTTCTGAGAGACCCCCACTGATGGTTTATAATGATTGTTAGTGTTTGTTTATAGGTGATTTAGATTATTGATTTGTATTAAAATCATAAAGCTGCCTTAAATATAGTTTATGATAGTTTTATTACACACTGAAAAAAGCTATAGCACTGTGTTTTACTTCCACTAACCCTAAGGGGATAGTGGGATTAAGAACTCTTCCCATGTATCTCATGCATGTTATATAATGTCTAACTAGGGTGGAAGCGGGTGACTGGAAGCCTTCCCCTTTTGTATTGTCATTTTCCAAGAATAGCAACAGAAGAAAAAGCCAAGCTAGGCTTTCTCATCAGAGGCTCAGCCTCTGGTGTCTGATCATTCATGGACATAGCCAGGATGAAAAGAAGTAAGAGATGGTGCTTTGTTTGATGAGAGGAACCTGGATGTTCTGGCTCTGAGTACAACTTAGTTGGAGTGGAAGGAGGTGGAGTGGTTTAGGGATGTTCAGGGGTAGAACTTGAGGCTAATATGAGGGCAGGAGGGAAGTACAGAGTATCCTTTCTGATGGAGGAGGAGCTGTGGGGCTTTGTTAAAAGAGTGTAAAGGAGAGGGTTCAAGATTGATGTGGGTTTGAGTGAAAGGACACAATGAAAGTTGGATGTTTGGTAGTGCTTATGCACTGATGATTACAGGAATGACGAATGGAGTGCTCTTTTTGAAAGGACCTGAGTGAGTGCTCTGGCAGTTTTAATGCAAGGGACTGAATCATCATGCTCGCAGATCTGAATGTAGAAGTGAATGAAGTGGCAGTTGAGGATATAACTGAACTCATGGGGTTTTCCGTGTAAATGAAAATAGGATAGAGCTAGACTAGTTGTCTGCTAAAAGAGAAATGGTTAATGGGAATACTTCATTCAAAGTGAGTGCCTTCATTGGTGAGTGGGGTTAGTGTTCAGTGGGCATTATTGAATTATGGGGTAACTGACTTGGAAGGAAAAGGCCGCAGGGATGCCAAGAAAGATTTGGGTAAAGACTGGCATAGGATGTGAGTAAACGAAACAAAGTGAGAGGACGAGGTCTGGAAGGTATGCAGGAAAGCCATACTTACATGTCCAGATGAAGTGTTTGGCATTTAGGAGGTGGGATGTCCATTGTCTATTGTCTACAATAGACATCCCATCTCCTACATGCCAAACACTTCATCTAGACATGTAAGTACTGCTTCCTTGAATACTTTCCACACCTCATCCTCACCTTGTTTCATTTACTCTCATCCTATTCCAGTCTTCACTCAAATCTTTCTTGGCATCCCTGCAGCCTTTTCTTCCATATTCATTTACTTTCACTGTTTCTGTGGTGGGGTGAGGAAGTTGGATTGCTGGTGAAAAAATGAAAAGGGTATATGGCTGGTATTGGCAGAGAAGGAATGCAAACAGTAGGTAAGAGTACAAGGAAAGGTACGAGAGTTGGAAAAGAAGGCAGGTGAGAGTTTTTGTAAAAGATTATTGACACACTTCAGGGAAAATAAGAGAATGCCTTGGAAGGAAATAACTAGTGTGAGGAGAACGAGAATTTGTGGGAGCAACAATAGGGAAGTGGTAGCAAATAAAATGATGGGGAAAAGAAAGATGGAGTGAAAATGTTGAGGGACTGCTGAATGTATTGGATGATAGGATGCTTGATGGACTATCATGGTGTAGCAGTTAGTGTTCCTGACCATGATGCATTCACAGGCCGCCCAGAGTCGTGCGCATATGTTCGAATCCTGGTTGTGGCAGTTGGTCCACAGTCAACCCAGCTGGTCATCCACCCCTAGGGATTGGTCGATAAAATGGGTACCTGGCTCAAGCTAGGGTATATATATATATATATATATATATATATAGCATTAATGGGATGGCCTTAACTAGGGCCTCAGCTGCCCATACCATCGCAGCTAACATAGAATATAAAAATGTGGTGTATTTAGGATGAGGTGGCATGCAGAGCAAGAGACTCCAGGTAAATGGATTGGTAAAAAGAGAGAGGACAGTGATAGCCTTGCATATGAGGAAATGTGGCAAAACAGCAGAAGTGGAGGGGATTGCAGTTGAGTTTCTCAAGAAAGTAGGTGCCAGTGTTTTTGATAGACTAATCAGGTTGTTCAGCATTTGGACTACCCAAAATTAGGTGCTTGAAGACTGGCACAACACACATATAGTGCTCTTAGATAAAGGCAAGGCTGCAAAACATGAATTTCTGTATGTTTTTTGTATAATACTGTGATGAACAGTAAACAGCCAGCCTTAGCAGCAGTAATATCCATTGAAAATCAAATATCACAAAAGTTAATGAATTGCATGAAAAAGCCTTGCATAGCTTTTACTTTCAAGTAATCTGCTGTTCAAATACAGTGTGTGGTCAGGTTATTCATATTGTAAAGCCAAGTCAACATTTATTAACCAATTTTCTGGTCATGGTACAAGTCATTTGCTGTCTCTCTAATTTTTGTTGTCATGAGCCACTACTGTGTATAAGACAAGTTCCTGTACACAAGGAGGAGTTTTTACCAGGAGAATAGGGAGGAGGGTGAGTGATTCTTGCTGAAAATGTGTCTGCATCAAGAATGTGGTTTGTCATTATGGTTGTTCAATCTCCTCATGAACAGGGTGGTGAGGGTGGTTGATGCGTAAGTCATAGGATGATGGGCAGGGTTGTATACTTAGAGTAGGGGTGCATAGGATATTAATCAGTTTGCAGATGACATGGTTCTGGTCTTGCACTTCAAAGAGGAACTCAGTAAGCTGGTGGCAGAATCTGGGAAAGTGTGGGAAAGAAGTTTGAGACTATATGTTAGGAAGGTAGTGAGCTGCAAGCAGAGGGATGAGACCAGATGGTTTGAGTGTAAGTTTGAGTGGAGGAAGTGCAGTGATTTAGATATCTGGGAGTGGATGTGACAGCAGATGGAACCATTGGGGCTGAAGTGAGTCATAGGACAGGAGAGGAAGCTAAGGTCCCGGGTACATTAATGTACATGTGGAAGGAAATAGAAGTGTCTGTCAGAGCAAAAATACATATGTATAAAGGTATAGTAGTTCTGATGTTTTTATATGGATGAGAATCTTGGCTCAGAATTAAAATGACTGGAAGAGCATGGATGTATAAGAAATTAAGTGTCAGGTGATGATAAGTGGTGTGAGGCATGCTGATTTTGTAAGGAATAACAGTATAAGAGAGAGATCCAGTAGGAAGTGCAGTTTCATCGAAAAAGCTGAATAGGTTGTACTGAAATGGTTTGGTCACATGGAAAAGAGGAACAAAGAATGCCCAGTTAAGAGGACCTACATATCAGAAGTGAAGGAAGGAAAGGGATAGGGAACACTAAGAATATGGAAGGATGGAGTGAAGGAGGCTGTGAGGGTGAAAGGTATGCACAGAACAGAATGAATAGGCTTTATGTGATACTGAATGGGGGTTCCATGCTGTTAACAGGCTTAACAGGGGCATGTGAAGCAGTTGAGGTAAACAATGGAATTGTGTGTTGGTCTATGCTGTGGTGTTTGGTACATAGTGCATGAGACAGCTAGAGAATGGATGTGTACAAATGAGGCTGTTGTTAGTTCCTAAAGCTACCTCACTAAGGTGGGAGATGTAATTGGTTATGAAGAGAATCAGATGATAAGATTATATTGCACTTTTCAGAGGACTGGTTTCCTTACTTGTTTTTCCGTACAAACATTGTCCTTGGAGGTTTGATAGGGAGCAGAGGATGCAGCCTTGGACGTCTGGCTTTAGAAAGATCAGGTGTAGACAGAAGTAAATAGATGGTATTCAACAGAGGGGAGGTTAGGTCTGAGGCCACTGATAATGTATAGGTGGATGGAGAAAGCTAGGTGTAGGAGAAGTGTCTGTGGGAGTTGTCTGTGGGTCATAGACTATTGATGTCAGTCAGGAGGACCTTGGGAACAGGTTAGGCCTCATTTTGGTGCTCTTCCAGTTCAGCGCTCATCAGATATAATTTCTTTCCACCGTCATTTATTTGATGTAAAAGAGAGCAAAAATTGGAGATTCAGAATAGAGAGCAGTGTAAGTTACATATTGACAAGTATTATATGTGAGATAAATTGCATTTCTGTAATGAGTCCCAGTAACACAGATGTAGGTTCAGGCAAAATGAAAATACAGCAAGGTGGGCCAAGGAGGAGGAATGTGGCAACCACTGCAGTGTTGGTTCACTGCACGACTTTTACTAACCCTCACGATACTCAGGTAATAGTACGTCTCCTGTCTTTTCCAACCTTCCTTTCTCTTGTCCCTCATCCATCAGTGGCTAATATTTTGAAGTACTTTAAGCTAAACAGAAGTAGATGTCACACCCATAGTAATACCCAACTCTCCTTTTTCCACAGCATTGTGTTAGAGTCAGCATACTCACTGCACGACCGAGCCTTCTTCGACAACCTGGGCACAGTGTTAGTCTTTGCAATCATTGTGAGTGTTTCTTTTAGATTCCCTTTTTTTTTTCTCAGTCTTTACCTCAGAATTTTTCTTAATGTTAGTTGAAATGGCATGGGCAGCAAAGCACTAATTGAAGCCATCTCATTAAAGATATATGTGTATATATATATATATATGAATATATATATTATCCCTGGGGAGAGGGGAGAAAGAATACTTCCCATGTATTCCCTGAATGTTGTAAAAAGCAGCTAAAAGGGGAGGGAGCGGGGGGCTGGAAATCCTCCCCTCCAGTTTCTGCTTTTCCAAAAAAGGAACAGAGAAGGG
>JAYMFT010277785.1:0-10534 GCA_038088735.1 Panulirus argus | reverse complement strand
ATATATATATATATATATATATATATATATATATATATATATATATATATATATATGTATATATATATGTGGCAATCTGTCGCGTTCAGGAAACTCTGGGGCATATGATACTCCGCTCGTAATACTCGTGCCTTACTATATTGCAGCTGAGCATAATATATCGAGGTACGTGTTTTGTAGGATGATGAATGACTCTAGGGCCAGCCACCACCCCGACCCGCAGCAACCGCTGTCGTAACGTTGAGGACACTTTAGGATTTTGTTGTGGTAGGATGATGACCACGGTGTGTGGTGACTGCGATATGAGACTGATACCCTGAGTACAGTATCTGATGTGGTGGTTCATCGCTTGATGTATGAGTGTGATTTGTATTGACCATTAAGTGTGGATCTGATGGGTGATGACTTCAATACCTGGGTGGGGTGTTGTAAGGCAGATGACGGTTTCGGGTTATATAAGGAGGGTGATGACCTTAGAGTATGTGGTGGAGTGTTGTATGATAGGTAATGACCTAATTGTCTGCTGTGGTGTTGTGTAATGAGGGATGACCTTATTGTGCCTGTTGGAGTCATCTTTCGTAAAGATGATGACCTCTCAGTGTCGTGAGGTGTTGTGTGGTGGCAAATGACCGCGGTTTATGTGGAATGCTTTGCTATTACCAATGGTCTGATCATTATGTGATTTCGTAGGTAGGGTCTCCGCTCAGTGGTGAGTGAGATGTGGCAGGTAACGACAACCGTATGTGATATTACAGATGACCTCTCCACGAAATGAGATGGCTGTGACCTTTATGGTGGAGTGTGGTTGCTGTTAGATGGGTGATTGGTTTTCTGAACACCTTTATGTACTTCATCCTAGACAATATGTAAGGTCGTGGCCATACGCTATAGGTTGAGGCTGTAACGTAGTCATTAGTGTAGTGCAGGGGGCTAGTTAAGGAAATGGGCAGAGAGTCTTATGAGTTTAATAGACAGAGTTTAGGGTTGGCAATATGCAGAGTATTGTTGAAAAAAAAATAGACAAACAAATCAGAGGCACATAATAGAATGTCATAAAGACATATAATGAAGGCCTGTGGGACTTAGATGGTGGGACAGGCCAGGATAGAGTGCCAAAGGGAGTGTTTGTATGGCACATTGCACTGGTCACGGCGAGTAACATCATCTGGTGGTCAGCACCACATCGCTTGACGTACCGATAACCCATCTCGATATGGGCAGCCACAATGTCGCAACTCCCAGCACACTGGCTGTGTCTTCCATATTGTCTCTCTAGTTACAGTACCTGTAGCTCTAAGGGATGTACTTTCCCGTAGGCGTGAAGATAACACAACCACATCCCGCCCTCCCCTTCTTCTGCAGGGAGTCTTCGGAGTAGGCTGAGACAGTATCATCTGACGTAGGACAAATTGGTTTCTGAGGCGAAATGGCTTAAAGCCAGAATGGGATTTAGTGAGTTGGATTGAGTCTGGTGAGGTGAATGATGATGACCTTAGTGTTTAATGAAGAATAGTGCTGTGGGGTGATGATCCCAGTTTATGATGTTGTGGGTGATGATTCTAATGTATGTTAATGTATGATGCGGTGAGTGATGACTTCCCTATAGGGTAAAGTATGATGTGATGGCCAAGTGTGGTGCAGTGTGGTGTTGAGGACGATGACAAAATAGGGTAAGGTAACGTATTTATATATATATAGAGTGTGTGTGTGTGTGTGCGCGCGTGCATTGTGTAGAGGTGATGCGCAGTCGTTTCAGGGAGCTGAGGTGGCGTTATAGGGGGTACCGAAATGTTGTGTGGTTGCTAACACCCTCCTTCTGTATGGCTGGATGGCGACGTGTATGCCGAGGGGGAGGAAGGGGAATATGTAAGGCACTTACCTTTATTAAGTCCCGGTGTGCCTGGAGCACCTACAAATGGCGATGGGACCCTAGAAGTGGTATTCGAGACTAGTGCAAAGAGTCGTTCGCCTGCCTGCCTATAAGTATAGCCTCGCAAGGTTGTGGATAAGTGAATACATAACCTGCACAAAACTTCATTACACTTTACAGTGATTCATTAGACGAGACATTATCATCTCGGCTTACAAGAATGTATGAGAATACTATTGTCTGGTCTGTGAATAGCAAAACTCATATAGAGCATAGCGATGAAGAGGAATTCAGGATGCTCTGCCGAGATTATGACAGAGTTAGGCTAGGGCGCTGTGAGGGGAGTTAGCGCGGAGGGCCTGACAGGTTCTGCTGAGAGTAGATGGTTGAAAGATTAGGCGCGATGAGGCGTCAGGTGTTGTTTGGGTTAAGCCCAGAATTCGTGCTAGCAGAGACCACCATCATCACATATCAACACAATCTATTATTAAGTGATATTTCTATACTTAGGGTAATTGACCAAATGACGGTACATACTGAGATAGCTTTCAGCAAATGTGTTGATTATGGTAGATTCAAAATAGCTAAAGAGCTGATAGAACGTTTATGAAAAAATTTTCACTTTTTTCGAATAGAGGAGTTCTTAGCCAGTTGTCATATAAGACCAAGACACAGTTTGGAATACTAAGCTGATGCGTCTTCATTGCCCGTTGGCTTCGTATTGCAACATCGATTTTGAAACGCCTCCTCCACGTCTTGTGTGGATAACGAAAGTTTGCGACATCCAGCGAGACCCTGCCTCGCTGCCCCAGACCACCATCAAGCAGTAGGAGCGACGAGTTGCTGTTGAGCGCCCATCCTTCCCCCTTCCTATTACCCTAGCCCATTCCTAATCCGGAAAGCTTTCAACGCTCCCCCGACGATGTTAGTTTACCAAAGGACACAAGCGAGAAAAAAGCGACAGTGGAAGACACAAGCCAAACGAAGTTTGAATTGAAAATGACACAGCATAGATGATGTTAGGATAGGAAATGACACAAGCTAGAAGGAACGCAGAAAAATCGCCCGTGACACCGGACACAGCCAGGGAGGAGGTCAACCTCTGCCGGGTGCCATTAGGCATCGACTATGATATAAAGTTATAGCCATAGTCTGAAAAAGCAGAGGACTGTAACGTAGTGATCAACCGTCCTGGTGTTCAGCGTAGCGTCCCCTATTCTTCTGAATGTTCAGGATTTTTGAGAAACTTGTTTTTTCTCCACCTTTCCCAGTACAATTTTCATTCCTGAACATAGTACCGCCAGCTTTTCATAAAATTCTCATAAACCATCTGCAGTCGCTCGTGACGCTGGCATAATGATAGCTGGCGCTGTGTTCTTTAAAGTTTCTGCACATATCTTGACATCTTTCTTGTGTATGGAAATCACGTAAAACTGGTTTGAGTCAAAGGCGAATTTAGATCAACACATATCGTACCCCAGTGCGGGTCTTCCCCTAACCTGTCCTGAATATTGTGGAGATGAAGGTTGGTTACTCGCAGCCAAATAGGTACGAGTATTAGGACATTTACTAACATTCATAAATTCTAGTTTGCTAGGCCTGGCTGTCACGTTTAAATTAATGGCGTCATTTGCAGCTGGAGGGATCTTTTTGATCAATGGCCTTCCCCCAGCCGGTGATATGCGTACCGTTAATGGCACACGAGAGCCATTCAGATGGTACATTGTGTCAGGCTCTTGTCCTCAGTGAAAAGAAATACGAGTGAACGTTTTTGTTAAGGAATTTCTCGACATTGTATTTTACTAATCCTTTTCTACGTTAAGTAATGCTTTGAACATAAGATGTATTCAAGTTCAGTGTACTTGAAAAGCGCAAAGATTCTGGGTGGAAGTTGGTTCACTATATTGCAGGCAATGCAGATTAGTGGTTCGCCACAAAATCAGGATAGGAACCGCTGCTCTAGTTAGTACCCAAGGCTTGTCTCCAGTTGATGAAATCTCATGCTTTAAAGAGGAATACGTATGAGGAAAGTTTGTATGAAATGTTACTTTTAATAGCTTTCGCCTTTTAAACGATCAAAGGCCAATCATGTATCCGCATTTATGTCGATAGATTGATTGCCTGTGAGTTCTCATCTTTAGCCTCAAAGATGAACAGTTTACGATTTTGTGACCATCTTCTCGTGAATAAAGTGAAAAATTTCAATTAAAGATGTCACTGTTCGCAACGAATACCGGACACCTTTCAAAAACTGTGAATATGTTTAACGAACATGAAAGGAAATTTGAACAGCAACAGACACTTGGGTTTTTTCGTGGAAGAGAAAAGAAACTTAGAGATTAACGTTAGTAAGGCGTTTGAAACAGTTGATTTAGACAGTTTATACAGAGCTACAAGAGTAGCAAATGACAGGTTCGTTTGTGTTTGTCAAGTCTACTTACAAACGTATCTATGGTATTGCTTTTAAGTGTTATGACAAATTATACCGTGTGTTATAGATCTGTTGAGGAAAGAGTATTGTCTCACTCAACGTTTGCCTACGAGCTGGTATCCATTACAACAGATGAACTGAGAATGATCTAGCCTTAGAATGCTGCGTACCTACAACAAAGCACCTTTTAATTTACCCTTCCCTAAGCGTAATAGGTATCGGTCGTTTAAACGATTCTCGCAGTATTTGTGTTGTGGTCTGGGAATGAATATGATAGCTCACTGCTGTTCTGCCCCTATTCTTTGTGTCTTTTGTCAGGTACGGCGAACAAAATTGAACGCAGTGTTCAAGTTGAGGACGCAAAAGAGAACAGTAAGAAGTAAGGATTATTTTCTTCAGTTGAATTCGAATAGCATGCTTATGAAGCCTAGTCGTTTTTGTTCGCCTGTTTTACTGCCTCAGCTCAGTATTTACGGGGCTTGAGGTCATTGGAGACTGTTTCCTCATTTACGTTTTGTAAACCTGTCCTTACGTTTTCACCGCCATGAATTGAAAATTGCATTTATCGTCATTAGAAATGTCTCTTGTGGTACTAGTCCGTCTGTTAATGTATGACAGATTGCTGCTGTAGACGTCCGATTTCTGTTGTAGGTTTATTTCCAAGACTAGCGTCATCTGTGAAAACTTGATATCTCATCACAACGAAGCCCATCATTTATCGTTATTATACATGAGAACATGACCAGATCCGAAGGATGATCCCTGCTGTACACCATTTGTAAGACGTAACCAACCTCAGATATCAGATTTTGGACACGCATATTATAATTTATAGTCTACGCGTTGCTCTTCATTTGATAGAGTGGGACAACATCGTCAGTGAAAATGATATGGACGTAGCCTGGGAAATGGTCAGCGAAATATTCATATTATTTGAAGGAAAATATTTTATGCCATTGCGTAGCTGGCGGTCATATTGGAAAACCTAATGGATATGTTGGAGCAGTGAATTAATACCTGCCTCTTGTCCAGATATATAGAACACTAGATAGAGTAAATTATGTGATTTGCGTAGAAAAAAAAAGCACGGTAAAGTTAGCGTTAATAAGAAGTGTATATATAAAACTGACAAGAGAAAAGATCCCAAAGGATTTTGTGGATCTTAGAATTATGTCAGAATTGTGTCAGAATTACGTCAGAAGCAAGAGAATTATTACCTGATAGATTAATTAATCAATTACGGAAAGAACAGAGACTTAATTCATTTTAACGATATTTTTAGCAACCATATTCTTCAAAGCAGACACGGCTCATGTCCCAAACCAAGTCCCATTCCTAACAGAGGAGAACAATTTGCAAGACACACATTGAAAATCTGATGTCAGCATTAAAACGAAATGGAAGCGAGTGAAATAGCAGTTCCTGATAAGTTTTATCTGTGAGCATTGATACCAGGTTAGAAATGAGACAGCCAATCTTTTATTCGCTCTTTTCCATGAGCCATTTGTTCCAGGGAAGTTCCAGAGGACTGGAAATTTGCTAGTGTAAAACCAATTTTCGGAAAAGGCACTAAGTCCTGCTCAGGCATCATTGCCCAAATAGCGTGACGTCCGCAGCTGATAAACCTGTGGAAATCAGTCACTCGAGACAAAATTGTAAATCATATAAAAGATCACAACTTAGTTACCAATTTGCATCACGAGTTTCGACGAAATGGAAATCTAAAATTTCCACTTTATTCTATGATGAAATACACATTTACGAGGAAAGTAAAAGGCGATTGATGTCACGTACATTGATTTTCGGAAAGCTTGTATCAGACACTGATAGCAAAACTTGAGTCACATGTGTTCGAAGGGGTTGTACGTCGGTGGTTGGGAAAATGGTTGACTAACAGTCAACAAAGTGCAGCGATAAATGATCAAGCCTCTGATTGGTTGGGCGTAACAAGGACAACGCCAAGGGGGTTTGAGTTGGCATTGGCACGAACTCTCTTTCACGTCTATATTAATGACAATAACAATGGTCTGTGCTCTGAAATATGAAAATTCGCAGACGGGACTAATTCCAGCAGAAGGCAGAGCAACGACAGAAACTGAACTCATACAGAAACAAGTTCACAGACAAATTGATTGACTGGTTTCACAGACGGCAAATGAATCTGAATATCGGATGAATGCAAAGTCTCACATATTAACAGCGAAAACGAGTAGGCAAGATACAGTATGAATATATAGATACAGAAGATAAATTAAGAGAAATTCATAGGCAGTGATGATATCCGACTGCTCATGACTGTATAGAAGCAGCAGAAAACAAAAACAAAATCTAGGTTTAAATGGCAAAGCATTCTAGTTTGGGACACTAATCCTCACTCTTTATGACTCATTGGTGTTTCCGCACCTTGACTATAATGTTCACTTTTTGGTCACCCTTCTTCATGAAAGACGAAGACATTGCTAAGAGTGTCCAAGGACGAGCCACCAAGTTAATTACCGGACTGAGAAACAATTCCTTTGAAAAACGGGAAGACTCATTAACCGCACTACCCTCGACGACCCGTAGCCATGCCGGCGGCTTCTTCAACATTTAGCAAAAATTGTCAACATCTGCTTCGTTTTCCAGAAAAAGTTTTTACATTTCCTGCATTCATTAAATCTTCATTAACATTTTCAGTTGAGTATTTTTTTTTTCTTTTTTCACATCTGAGATCTTTTATTTCAAACACTTTTTTCCACAGAACCTTTGACTGATGTAGAAACTTGACCTTTTTTTTTTCACGAGCAACCAATGATTATCGTCCATTATCTTATAGATCGGATTAGAAAAAGGAAAGGTTTAAGAGGTGATTTGATTGAAGTATTCGAAATTATGAGAGGCTTTGATTTATACAAAGGCTTCGACATCCTCAATCTAAGTTGTTATTTGAGATTTGTCTGATGTCACTCGTAGAACAAAGGTTTTTTTCTTATCTGCTAACAGGCATATTTCTCATTCCGGCAAAAAACAGAAACGGTATTATCAACAACTACATCATCTTTCGCCGCAATATTACCAGCAGGACACCACCGCCTACATACTTCGTAACCTCTACTGTTAAGTATAGTGTTGCCCTAGCGTTGTGAAATTCGAAAAGTAGATCTCTCTTCTCAATAACTAACCAAGATTCAGATATGCCAGTTTATCATAATTATCTTCGGATTCAGTTATCTCTAACTGAAAACTTGTCTCATGTACCGAGGGTGATTTGAAATGATGAAAAGATAATCTAATCTATCAATTAGCGGATGTGTTCCGCCCGTTCCCTGTGGCTGTCAGCACGAACGTTGTTTCATCTTACGCCAGAGACCCGCTGGCAAGAGGAGCATGGGCACACACTGATAAATATGCAGCTATACTTGGACGCAGTAACACAGTTGCCGGATATATTGGACTAACCATTCCAACTGCAAAAGTTAAAGTTCAAACAAGCTTCGCTCAAGCCTCCCAGTAGTGTTATATTTACATTTTGATAAAAATCTAAAATCCCTATGTTGAAAGTATTTTAAATACATTTGCTTGTACGAGTCTATATACCGACCGATGTCTTTAGTAATCTACAAAAGCAATGGTTTGGTCTGTGACCATATCCTGAGTACTGTCTAGAAACACGTCACTTAGTGAACATTTCAGCACTAAAGGAAAAATTAGACAGCGCCACCTTGAACGATGCAATAGAAATGTATTTCACTTTGAAACAGCGTCACTAGTAAATGTGAACATTAGTGACCTTAATTGAATTCTATTTCATGACACGAGCTTCGAAATTTAACGTTGATAATCCTTTGCTGGTTTAATGAAACCATGACTAATATGTAGGCGTTCTCTGGTCGTGAAAGTAATGTAAATTATGACTTTTCATTTGTGAGTGATATACAGTATAGCGTCCTTCTTGTCATGGCCCCTACCCCTAACACACACGTATGTACATTGCATGGGAAAGAAGACCTGGATGAATTTTCAGTGCATGAACAACAGGTACCAGGGCGTTAAGGTGGTTCAGTTTTCACTGAAGAAAGCGTTGAACAGAGTACAGCATAAGAGGGCCAGTGATTAGACACAGAAATACGTTCATGGGGAGAGAGATGGGAGGGTAACATCTGATCATTTTCATTCTCGTAGTTGACATGTTGTTAGCAGGTGTAGCTAGCCAGATTTCTATGGTGTTTGACAGATGTGCAGTTGGCATGTTGTTAGCAGGTGCAGCTCGCCAGATTTCTATGACGACTGACAGATTTACTGTGCCACCTTGGAATCAAATCTGAGACACCAAGAAATAAAGTTTAAGTCGTATATCATGGAGCTCCTTTTTCCTCTTGCTTGAAAACTTGCTGCACTAGTCAGTTCCAAATCATGCGCTACACTACATGACTCCTTAAATTCTTAATGATTGTTCATGTATTATTCCAGCCACTGGACCGCGATCCCCCGCTGGGCCGCGGCACCTGGAAGGTGAAGGTGAAGGTGAGGGACGGACAGCGGTTTTCGCCTTCTCTGTCAGCGGTGTCGAGGGCCCTCAGACAACCTAGAGTCACTCAGGGTCAGTACGACCACTCACAGAGCGCAGGGGCCTCCAGACCACCTAGGGTCGCTCTGGGTCAGTATGACCACTCCCAGGGCACAGGGGCCTCCAGGTCACTCAGGGGCGTTCAACGACAGCACGTCCATTCCCAGGGCTCATGTAGGCCACAAGACCCCAATTACCTTTCACCGAGTCCGTCAAAGGTTCCGTTTCTCACGGCGATACAGACACCCAGTGTTCCCATACAGAATCATTACTCCTCACTACCTGAGAATGGTCAACACTCTTTGCTGCAAGACTCCAGCAGACCAAATGATCAATACTTTCTCCTCCAGGATCCTGCTGAGTCACATGACGTTAAGCTGCGATACAAAGATGAAAAGGAGAAAGAGGAATTGAACAAAAGCCCCAGAGTAGGTGCACAACTAAATGGAGGAGCACAGCAGGACGAGAAAAATATTATTCTTGGAGACAAGCAAATATACCACTTATGTAAGAAAGACGGAAAACACGAGAAGTTTGGTAGAATTGTTGGGGAAAATTTGACATCTATACTTTTGGGTAAGGAAGGGGAGTTCATTCAGAAAAGAAGGAGAACGACTGAGAAGAAGAGGAAGTTACGAGACAAGAATCACCGCCACATGAAGGAGATTACGTCTGCAGACGTGAAACATAAGGTACAAAGGGGAAGCCAAACCAGCGGCGTCGGAAGGGGACTGGAATTACCCATCGTATCTCGTTTGGGCTACGGATCTCAGGTCTGGAGTCGTGGAAGTTCTCGAAAGTTTATTCCAGCGAGCTGGAACAGTGGAGGGGAGTCCTTAGGCTTCTTAAACGTCCGTGGTGACCAACATTTTGGAGAAACAATGAACATGGAAGAAAAACCAGGACGACAGCGACTCCTGAGGCCGAAATACATAACGCGCAGGAAACATCAGCAAATTGTTGGAGCTCACCGAAGAGTTCTGTTTGTCAGAAGTATATCGAAGTCAAAGACTCCACAGAATAATCTCGAAGACGGAACAACCGTTGTTAGAAAAAAGATCCCTAGGATCTCAGGCCGTGAGCACTGTCACAAAGTTAACAAAACTTTGTCCTCTACGACAAACTCCCCCATAACTGGCACAAGGGAACGACCCTCCAGCCTTCATGAATCTCTAAAGAGTCAACACAGTACAGGATCGCAACTTTCAGAATTTGCTCAAGGGAAGAGACGTGAAAAACTTCAGGAGGACAAATTTTTGGTAAACCTCGCTGGGCCAAGTCCAACAAGTACAATAGCCACAAGAGGCGAAATGGACTTGTCCAGTGACCCTGGCAGCGCAGAAGTAGAGGAGAGAAGAAGTGAGTCAAGTGACGCTGGAGTGGCCATCAGTAAACGTGAAGTGGATCCGCAGCATCATCAAGAACTGGCGTTGGACCGCACGGCACCGAGCATTCTTTCAGAGGACCGCCGCTACGTGAGGAGGTTCACAGCAGACGGCGGTGGGTGTCAGGACTACGGTGTGTTCTCCATGAGTTCTGAGGAGAAACTCCAACACGAATTGTCGTACATGCTGGAGATGAGACGCGATCAGGTGCACGTGGCGGAGACTGTGGTGACGGTGGTGGTGAAGGACGTCAACGACAACGCCCCCGTCTTCCCCAACGTCACCATCTACGGCGAGGTGCA